>LGAG01000763.1:257988-287259 GCA_001278395.1 Lerema accius
AATATTCGTACTAACTTTTAAGCCTTGTTCTGACTAGTCTATTGCTTCGATCGAGAGCTGAATAATTTAGTAACTAAACGTATGCGAACTTTAACATTTTAGTGAGGATGGCGTGTAATTTAGTCCTTTCAATCCATTTCAATGTATTTTTCGGGATATTAGCCCACGTGACTACACTTAGCTTTTCAATCACTCATCGGCTAAACAAACCCGATGCTTTGGTTTTCATCGAGTGCATTAGTCGCCACTAAATTGTCACATTCATTCCATTAGTTTATACGAACTTCATGTAGCAAAAGTTGTGAACTTGAACACTGTATGGGTACAACAACTTCAGTCTGTAGCGAGTGTGTTAGTGTTAGTTACCAAATTACGCGCATCTCAACTAAATTATTAGCATAGTCCGCACAAGGCCTTAGTTTTGATGTGTCACGACCAATTCAATTAACTTGACATAATTACTGAAGCTACCAAATGACAAATGTCAGTAGCACAGCTATGTGAGATGAACTATAATTAACCATTGTTTTAGTGACAATGGCGCTGGTTTAAATAAAGAACAATAAAACAAAGCAGTCAGTTACAGAACGATGTTACGTCACACTGATTTGACAGTCGGTGATGTTGGCAGCCTACGTTTTCTAATTAATTAACGCCTGACGTGAAAACAGTAGTGTTACTGTTGTATGTATAAGGTTGCCGAGTCTATACCATTATGCTGCTTCGTAAATGCTAAATAGATAAAGTTTAATGCGGTTTTTATATATAAGCTCAATTGAAGTGGGTTTCAGGTATACTTGATGGAAATTAAGAATCGTCTTCAAGATATTTAGCTTTCATTGGGAATAGAGACAGAAATCCTGGCAATTTAATTGAAAATTGTTAAACATCCTGAATTTTCAACCATCATCGCAAAAAGGATAATGTTTTTTGAGTAGATGTGTGGTGTATGTGTGCGTGTGTGTGATTATGCGAAATCTATGGCTAGCAAATACATTTTGCGAATCATATTGTATTAATTTTTATAATGGTAAAAATAATAGTTTTGTAACATTTTTGTGAAAGTAAGGGAAGCATTTCATTTCAGTTCAGGACAATAACATGAGGCGTCGTGTTGTGCGAAAGCCGTTAAGGAGAAAGCTTACAATAAATATTTATTTGAACTTGACACACGCCGCGGAAAAAAGGATCAGTGGAAAAAACTTGATAACCCAATCCATTTTTGCGTAACGTAAAAACCACAATCGTAATGTGTTTTGTGATTGAAAATAGTATAATGTCATAGAGTACAAATTGAATAAACTTCGTACGAAATGTAGACAAATCTCTATCTATATTTTAACAAAAACGTTTTTTCTCGATAGGTAAAGTAATAAATTGTCACGGTAACATAATATGTTACAGTTACTCATTCCTGATGATAATTTAATTCAGCCTTGGAAAATAACTAAAGTAAATAGGTAAGTACGAGTAGAAAAGTATAAGAGTAATAACAATAGTATTACTATAACTGAAGTAATTATTTAATTTTACAGAAGACTATTAGCTTATTATTGCAATATCAAGCTTTAAATAACCCTCTTTTGCCATCTACAAAAGAAACTACACTGAATCATATTTCAAAGCGCAGTTCACATGTGAATGCGAGGAAATGAAGGTATTCATTTTATCTGAAATATTATGAGAAACTGGGAAGCATTAGAAGATGGTAAATTGCCTGAATTTCGGTCCAACTCTCAGTAGGTATCCCTTATAAAGTGCCCTGTGACCCTTCAATTTATTTGGCGGCCGAGCAAGATTGGACCCAAAAACCCTTGTCCTGATAAATATTTAGTCATATAAGATGTTACGAGTAGCTACAATACTATACTGTTGTAATAAGTATTACTACATAATATAGGTACTTTGTAAGACCAACTTTAGTATTGTAATCTGAATCACAAACAACTGTATTTTAAATTTAATATTTTTAATGGTTGAGAAAAACATTGCTGAGAACCCCACAAAAATGAAAATTTAAACTGTAAGAGGTTTCTGTGTGTGTAAAATATCTGAGATAAACCCGTTGTTAATAATTTCTAATGCAAAAAAATACTTTTTTTTGTGTGTGCGTTAATTTCCGTTTATCACAGACATGACTTCTCTGATTTTGATGCGGATTTCATTGTTTTCGTATAGTTATGTAAATATAGAACTTAAATTTTTATGTCTTATGGTAACGAGGCTCTTATACTCACTTGAAGCGATCCCACTCATTTTGCTACTTCAATCGAAAAGTTTGTAATGATTTCGGCGTTCTAGATCCACAAGCAAATTATGGAAGTATAAACAGTATAAAAGAAATTTTCGTTAATTATTTTCCTGCCGAGTCAGTAGGTAGTGATCGGCCCCTAATCAAGTTTCTGGATAAACTCGTAGCTTTCTCATTTATCCCAATCAGAGAATTTAATTTATATTCCAATTGGAAGTAGGGCTGCTTTTGAGCATATTGTAACTCTAATATTCCAATATGAATGTACCGAAATCCTTTAAGTCAATGGTTTAACGGTGCATCAGTCTGAAAACATACAATATAAACTTTAAAATCATTTTAAAATATTTAAAGATCGTTACATTTCTTTCCAGCCCCGGTGTTGGGTTTAAAATGAGTTTTAAAAACAACTGAAAAGTTCGCACCGTCGTTATTCTGAAAATATCATTTGGTATTTAATTTTTAACTGTTCCCATTTTATGGTGATAAGATTTTTTTGTACAGTTTTTAAATGGTAGGTCTATTTTTAAACTAAAATAACCTAAGTCATTTTTACAATGGAAACCAATCACAGAAACAGTCAAAGAAACAAAAAAAAAGAGTCATACACTAGCAATTGCCCGCGGCTCCGCCCACGTAGATTTGCCGAATGTGATGTTATATAGCCTTTCTCGATAAATGGACTATCTTACACTAAAATAATTTTTCAGCGCATTCAAACAAACAAACTCTTCAGCTGTATATTATTAGTATCAATACACATTACACAACATATTATGCAAAAACATTACGGTCCTGGCTTTGAGGCAGTTTGAGGGGTAACAAGTTAATACCCATACTATGTTCGGCATTGAATTACGTATGAAAATAGTGAGTACCTACATTTCTGTTTCCTGACAGCACATTCTGAAGTTGAGGGAACTTTGAAATTTGACGCTAAAAGCAGTACTGGCGGTATATTGCTCATTTTGTCGCAGCTTTCAAGTGGTTTGTCTGTGAAACTCTAATTCTGCTCTTGTCGCGCAGCTGTAGTGCAACTTGCAGTTAGCACATAGTTAACATATATTTACCTTAAGGTAATAATTACCTATGATAATAAGAAAGAAAGCACCTTTACGATATGGAGGTAGATTAAAAAAATTACGTGCATAAGTGTACTCGTATCATCGATAGGTCTATATGAATAAATGATTTAGAATTTTGAATTTCGATGTTTTTTTTTTTAAATAGAAGCAGACAAGTTGTAAACGGGTCAGGTTTGAAGATACTAAAACGACTCGATAGACACTAAAACGGCCATGCGGGTAGTTGGAGTTTTGGGTAGATGCTTTTAAATTGGAGACTGACCAAAAAAAAGTCAATTGTTTTGGATGTGGGCATAAGGGATAGATTTTTCCAAGCTAAGCGAAGGCGAGATATTCGTTAGAATCTTAGTTTTTTTGTGTCATGACTGTAATAAATATTCCACTGAAATCAATAGTCGGTTTGGTCGACTACTAGTAGTTTTTACTTGATGGGCAAGAGTGAGATGAAATGTAACTTACGGAAAATCCATCTTTATCATTATATTCATATAAACTCATTTGTTAACCAAGCATCTTGTAAAAATCTAGCTACTCAAACAATTACTTTTAATCTCGAAGACTTCATCTATTCTTAGAAAATTAAAAGGCTAAGGAAAAATACCATTTCGCAGTCAAACGAACCGTACAAGTTGAGCGCTAAACGATTTACATTTCATTATAAGGGTTCAGCCTTTTGGCAAATTCCCTATTAATATTACTAAGCTAGAATGCCTGTGAGTGCTACTTAACTACTTGGTATGTATCGAACTTTCCCCGGGAGGAATTCGCGGGAAAAGTCTAGTGCATTATTAAGCAGATTATTCAAGCTTCCGTAGTTTCGCTGGCTTTGGTCAAGGTTGGTTTTGCAAAGGCTTTCGAATTCAGACATCATTCATAGTGAATTTTTGAACTGGCAAAGTTCACGGAATGAACTGGTGATTTTGTATTCGGTGCAGCTTTGAAGTGAGTATTTGTGGAGTGTTGGCGTAGTCAATATCTTTGGCTGGCAGATTTACAGTGGCGTAAACTAAGTCAAAGGACCCTTTCCGCTGTATTGTGTGTGTCGTGTCCATGTATCAAACGTATGTTACTTAGGTATGTAATAAATTTAATAATGACGCCTGTAGGTAAATACTTATAATTACATATCATCTTGACCAATATTCAATTGGCTTGCGTTTAGGATGGATGTAGCTTCTATTACCCCATTCGTGTTATCTATATCTTTAACTTTATATCATATTTATTACACCCACAAACATTTTGATGTACGCTCATTTCTTTTCAAAATGCTATTACGTTACCGAGGTGGCTCATAAATTCTGGTATATTATTGTACCAAAGTTATAATGTTGACACGACGGGAACAGTGGAGGCAAGTAGCTATAATCTAAAAAGGATTCCCGCGAGAGCTCCACCAACAAAATGAAACATAGTTCCCGGTGGCAATCCCTCGATTTATACCCATATTACTCAGAATTAATGTTTCTTGACGTCGAAGGCCGCACTCAAATTTTTAGATATAAAATAGTTGGTATTGCATTCGGGAGATGTATTGTCTACCAGACAAGAATTTGTATGACCTGTAATTAAATAGGGAATATCCTATCTGCATGTCTTATTAAGTTTTTTTTTTGGACAAAACATCCAGCCTTTTGCTTTTTCTAAGTATTGCATATCAATCTTATTATTTTTCATCACATTTAGTACCTCAAAATCAATTTGATGCCTGTTAAATTCACTTATGTAGTTGATATTGACAATGCCATACCATTCCGTAAGCTATCTAGTTGAACCTTCCAACCAATCGAGTTTACGATTGGAGCGGGTATTTTATCGAATTCGGTTATAATCCGAAAAGGATACTCTGGGGATCACAACACTTCTATAACAAGATGAATCACGTTTTCCTGAGACCTTCATTTATTAATCCTGAAAAACTGCGGCAGAGTTATTGATGCGATTATGAAGGTCAAAAGGATCTATTTGGTGAGTTTTTCTCCCAATTTTGTGTTCGTTTTGTATAAAAATATTGGGGAAAAGTGTAGGAATTCTCACGTAATTTTGGCTGCGTAACGAATATGATTTTTGTATGTTATACGAATATTTTTACCTGTATAACATTCTTGTCTATATCAGATTTTGCCGAGTCATTTGAAAGATCTATCTGAATAAGTATCATCTGCAAAACAATATCAAAGTCCTAGATAGAATCAAGGCCTGATGTCTGCAAAGGTCAGATGTTTTCGTTCACAAAAACGAACATCTAAGAATCCTACATCATCCCAGATTCTGCGAATTACTAGACGAAAACTTTCCGTTCAATTGAAACGCCATCTCAGATTACGTTGAGCCTCAGTCTATCAAATTGTCTACGAGTGACGCTTTATAGTTTTTCTAAATAAAGTCAAACGTAGCCCGGCTAAAAAAGGTATTCTTATTATTGTTGATTTTATTTTTCTTTCCATTTTATTCTTTAGAAACAATAAAGTGCCGTAGTTTTAACGCACATTTGAACAGTTAGTGAAAAACAATTTTTTTTCGGTATTAGGTATAACTAACATTTACCAAGAAGTGGACTCGTTGGTAGAGTGTAATAATAAAAAGGAAAAAATATAAAATCCTGGGCGTTAACTTCTTTACCAAGCAATTAATAACACTCGTAATTATAGTCGTGATAGATATAGTGTAATATGAAAAATTGCCTGACAAGTTCCCAAGAATAATGGTAGAACATTGTGAATACGGCTAGTTAGTTACTTTGTATAAAACAGCTAATTATCTATCGCCCTTCATTTACATAGACAGTATGTAATATTAAATGTAGGTTAATAAGTGAATGCGGTAGATGGCCATTAATGGGTTGAGGATTCCATAACACAATAGTTTTCAGTAAGTACAAAAAATAATAAATTGCCATGAATCCGTCATTGGTAGAAAAATAAATTAAAAAAAACCTATTTGTGTATAAATATTATCTCAAAAGGTAGATCAGTTATATACCTCTACATACCAGTTTAATTATGGGACCTAAAAAATTAAGAAAACAATTTAAAACACGCAAGCTTATACTTATTTTACACAAAGCCCAACTTTTCATCTAAAACCGCACCAACCATCATTCATATTAAAGTTGAACTAGTTTCCACAAGTTGCCAAAACTTTAATTATTTGGCGCGAACTTCACCTGCTTTGACTGTTGTGGCTATAACTGAGCGAGATATGTGCTCCTTCGTGCGTGCCGTAAATCGTTTGTTCTGTGTCATGACCTCAGAACCTCCTCTAATCTACTGAGAGCCTAGTACGTCAAATTGCTTTTAGTGTTTCTCTTTACACTTACTTCACATAACTTTTTAATGACAATTTGTTCTGAGTATGTTTCAAAGGCCAAAGTTATCTTTCTTTAGGCTACTCATAAAAATGCAGCTCGTAGAACTAATAATGATTGTAATTTGATCTACAATTTGAAATAGGATTATATAGCTATATAGCAATGTGGTGCTGTAAAATTTGTTGGATTTGAGGCAAAAATGGTACTAAAAACTATTTTATAAATTAACTCGATTTCATTGCTGTTTAATATTGAGAATTTCGAGCGCTTAGTTCCAAATTGGTTGTCTCCCCGTTATATAAAGATATTCAAATTACATTATGCATAGAAATAGCTTTAAAAATCCACGTCTTCTACATAAATAATGTGAAAACTCCACAAAAATCAAGTAACAAAAGCAAACAGAACACAAAAAGAATGATCAAACCATTCAAGTGCTCGAATCAGTTTGATAATTTGGCGAATGAAGTAAAAGCGGGGTTAATACAGTCATACACATGGTGTTGTTATTGTAGAAACGAGGACAGAAGATAATGGAACTGTTTGTACTCGGGGGGTGTGTGGTGAACTTGTTATTTGGCTGCCAATTTGGAAACAACTTTTATTGATGTGCCGATATACCCTGGTTTCATGGGAGTCCCATTGCTTTACGTAATTCTGTCGTTGTAAGCTTCTCAGCTTCGTTCTGAGAATATGTAGCAGAATTGCTTATAACTAACAACCCATCCGTTCGCGTTTGTTGAAGAATCAGCAGTATTTTACATACATCATAAAGACTAGATTAGAAGACTTTCATTGTTAACAATTTCTGTAGTTACATAGATCAGAATTATCCAATTATCACTGTTGAATTTATCAGAGTTAATTTTACATTTATCATACCAGTATGACATATGAATTTAATCTAAGCCTTCCATACGAATTAGTCTTTGTATTGAAAAGCGTATGAAAATCCAATCAGTTCTTGGGTTTATCGCTTTCATACAGACTCGGCGGGGAACTTTGTTTTATATTGTAGTGATGTATTACATTATAGATTAATATCTTTCCGGCACGCTTAACCGAACCTTATAAATTACTATCCTAAATTGCTAACGATGTTTGTATAAAGATTACAATTTCAGAGAAGGGTTTCCCTTTATCATGCCTTCAGTTACAGGTTGGCATCGTCGGTATATTCTTAAGAATAATGAAGACTCGTAAAATTTTGTTTAAAATATGTGTCACTTAAACATTATACTATTAGATTAAAAACAAAAATGAAAATTACTTTTTCTACGAAAGTTATCAGCAACATTTGTAGCGAGAAATCGGATACGATTGAAATATTTCTTTGACAAGTCGCAAAAGCTTTCATAAAGCATTCAAAACGTCGGAAAACTAAATGAAAAACAAACGAGCCTCGAAAACAAGAATGAAATTTGAAACAAAATGGAATACGAGGTGTTTCGTTGGCAAGGTCGAGCGCGGCCGTAGCGTGCGAAGAACGGGTTACCTTGGTACCATTTTAGGCAGCATTTTTAAGGCACAGTTTTGTTTTGTTGTAATAGCCAAATAATATTTTCATATCCTCTCTAACAGGAAATTTTTGTAGATCTATGCGTGTCTCTTGTAATTGGTGGTTATTGTTGATTTGTTATTAAAAACAGACATGTTAACTGATGCCTACGCGCAAATGAAGTGAAACTTTAGACAACGGAATTCAAAATACTTATCTACGAGTAGCAATCATTAATGAAAAACAAAAACTCGAATACCAAAACATTTTTTTAGTCATGAATAAATTCTTGACTTATTCTAAAGTTCCAGCCATGTTTCGAATTGAATCCAGGACTCTTTATTCTAAACAATATCCAAGTTGAGTCCTCTACACTAAACAACACAGAGTTCTTTAATCTTGCTGCCAATCTGAGATAAGTTTTGTGCTGCGAGTTTTAAGCAAAGTCAGGATTCATTTAATTTAGAGACAAAATCTGCAGTCAGTACAAACTCCGCACTCATATTACAAGCTTTTATAAATTTTCCAGCGACACAGACAATGGTTTTCATTTGTTTTTCGTTGTTGTTGATATGTAATTCACAATTTATTGAAATTTCTTCGATCTAATTGTCAATTGGGATTTATTTTTAGTGAACAAAGCACTTAATTTTTTATTAACAGAGTAGTTATTAAACTGCTTTTAGCTTTTTAAAATGCTTCCCTTAATTAACATGTTTAAAAATTTCAAATATGATTAATTTTTATGTCTTCTTATTGTATTAAAAGAAAATGTTATTTAAATCGACAAAATTAGATTACCTAAAAATATTACGCCTAAAATAATCATATACATACATATAATTTTGCTTGTGTTTATATTCAAACAAAGGTTTATTGAAAAAAACAAAAGCGGGCCATTAGTGGATAATACAATTGGATGCTATAGGAAGTAAAAAAATAATTAAATAAATGTTACATTTATCAACAGGTATACTGAATGTAACCAGTCATAATAAAGGCAAAATAAAAATACAGATACCGTGGAAAAAAAGGGTTCACGTTTTTACCGATACAGATAGATTTGTTTACAAAATACCTTTCGGATTTATTGTACCAATAGATACGTTCTCAGTATAATTGATTACTCCCAGGAATCATGAATAATTATAACAAGTTCGGATGTAATGAAGTAAGCTCGCTTAACCCTGTGCCTAACCCGTTTTGAATAACTTTGAATAATCCAGGTACAATGTAAACGAAGATTTATTCACCACTACCCTACCTTTTACACATGTTTTATGTATACAAAATCTAGTTTTTTTACCTGACGGTGTCAGAAGTACAGTAGGGTAATGTTACTCCAACGTCTGTGAGTATGTGCATGTGTGTGCTACTGTATATTGCTTCAATTGAGCCTTATTTGGCTCTCGGCAAAATAGATTGGCACATTTGTGATTTTGTTGATTTTTTTACGATGTAATAGTAATGTTATTCCGAGTTAAGTTAGCAGAATCGATTCCGAAGAAGGCTACGTGGCTTACACATAATCTTTTATTGGATCGTTATCTAGAATATCATCTACGGAAAGACATAATAAGAATCACAAAAGATAGTGTGGTTATTATGACAGCCTATTTGATTTTTTATGAAGCGGTGATGGCCCTGCGACTTTTGTCGATCGTAAAGTGATTGAGTAAGTTAGCTGGTCATAACCGGACTGCTTTAAGTTGTATGGAATTTAAAACAATAGGCGTGTACTTTCTTCACCGATCCTCACTGGAGAAACGTGGTGAAGCACAGACCAAAAAATATGGACGCAGTCTTTTGAACAAAAAAAAGTGTAGTAGCGAAAAACATGACGTTATTAACAAATGATAACGTTTCTCGGTAAAAAAAGAAAAAAAATTGACCTCACGTTTTTGTTCTGAACACACTGTTCTCTACACTTTATTAGTAGAAGAAGAACAAACCCCGTAGTGGGCCATTTAAGGGTTTGATCCATTCGCGTTTTAACTAAAAATTCTGCAGACTCTCTTTGTTTAGAAGTTAATCGAAGTACTAAAAACGACTTATACAGAAGTATCGTGAAATGACACAGACGTATAACTCCCCCCCTAATCTCCTGAAGTCTGATAAAATCTATCATCTGTAGCTGTCGCTGGCATAGACTTTATTACATTTATGTAAAGTACTTACCTCGTTTTCATTAAAGGTACCTTAAGAAACATGATTCTTCCATTTAAAACAGTAGGTAACCAAAAATGTCGATCACTTTTTCACATATCTTTCAGCAATCGATATCGAAAAATCCGCATACAATAAACAATACAATCTCACCTGATAGTGACCTCTGAGCTCAAAATCCATTGTTCGCTGTCGAACAAAACATTCTCCAACGCTCGCACGCATTTATAACACAGCGGGGAAACGTTGCTTGCAATTCTCCGTCGGGAAGCGAAAAAATGCGTCCCCGTTTCGGAAAGTGTAGGTCAATTATCCGAGAATGACGAAAAGCTGTCGCTCGTGAAAGTTTTAAACAAAAACAGCAGCAGAACTCGCAACAATAGGTCTTCGTTGTTGCTAAGAGCAAGATTTTACAAGAATTTGAGGTCAAGTCGCGCTAGCCGTTAACTCCTTAACTTTAGGCTTTTGTAACCGGAACAATAGCATTTTAGTCCTGAGTAGTTACTGAAAGGGTGAGTCGTGGCTTAAGATAATTTTTAATTTCAAGAAGTGCTGTGCAATTGACTGGGCTAAATTAAAAAAGAGGCTTTTAAAGGATGCGTGAAATAAAATAATATTCTCTCGATTTAATTTAAAGATTTACTAAACTTTTGTAGTATAAATCAACTGTTGGTTTGCTGAAACATCAACGATTTTAAATGAATTTATCTAATTTAGTTTACAGCCGCAGCTAGGCTGCGGCAGTCAAGATATGTAAGGAATTCGTAGCTGCCTATGTGCGCGGGCTCCCATACAACGTCATAATGTTCGATTCAGCCAGGCTGCCTGGTGCGCGCTTAGAGTTATATGCGCATTTGTTTTTGTCAAAATTATGTTATTTGTTTACGTTATAAATATGATAAAATATTTGAATTACTTAAGAATTACAGTTTTGTACGAGTACCTTCCTTTTAAAAAGAGTTCTACCCACAGACAAAAAAAAAATATATAGACGCAGTCTTCGGAACAAAGAAGCGTTGTAGAGAAAAACGTAACGTTAATAACAAATAATAAAGTTTTCCGGTACATTTCTGGGCAGACCGTGCTTGGTGACAAACGACAGATCGTAAAAAAAAAGAAAAAAAACCTCACTTTTTTCGTTCTGAACACTGAATCTTTTATATTTTTTGGTCTAAGGTTCTACCTTTGTACATCTTAACTTTGTCACTCTAACAATGACGAAGAATGAAAATGTGACCTCACGTGTTGAAATCCGTCAAACCGTTTTAAAAACTGCACTCTCTCCAGCGCAGGCATGTAATAAGAATCAGGAGATTATAACACTTCCATCAACTCTACGGTTCGTTACGGTAAACAAATAACTCAGTGAAGAGAATTCCATTAACGTCTTTCTTTATAAAAGCACAAGCTGCTGAATGAATTACTCTTTTATGCTTTCGCTCGCTTTTCCGATATTACGTATTACTTATTTACATTTTACTTTGCTTCGTGTGAATAAAGAGGTAGTTTTATGATGAGACGTGTTGTTTAGTAAACGATACCCATGATAGCAATGTGTATAAAATCACTAGATGGGCGTTGTTATGTTATTTATTTCGTATTCATTTCTACTAGTCTTGGATAATCCACGAGTCTATGGTTAGATAATCAATGAGTCTATAGTTAATAGACGCATTATCATGTCTCGCGTATCGACGTCTATAGTTAATAGACACACTATTAGTTAGTAAGGGCGCACTGAAATATCAGAGGCTGTGGTTGCAAGCCAACCACGGCATAATTGATTGTGCTGCCTTTCCATTGTAGTCTTTACCTTTCATTATTTATGTCATGTCATTAATTAAATGTACCCGGACTGTAATGAAATAAATGATTTTTATTCTAATGCCATTGGGATCTTAAAGAGAGGCGGAATGCGAGCTCTCACTCAGGGCCGACGAAGCACAGGCAACTCTTCTGTTACACGTGTCCGTAGGCGACTGTAACCACTTTCCATCAGGTGGCCCGGCCCGTCTTTGTTCGTCAGCCCTTAAGGCAATAAAAAACGATGGGTTATAACCGAAGACAGACTAGGTCTCTCATGTTTTTTTTATCAAGGTTCAAAAATTTTTGTATTTGGAAGTGGAAAAAACATTATTTTAAAAGCTCGTATTACAGAAAATATGTAGTCAACTAAGGGATGAAGTACATGGTATGATAAAAGCAATCATACGGAGATCAACAATGAACACGAAACATGCTCAACCGTTGGTAAAAAACAAACATCGCCATTGTTCATTAATAAAACATTTTTATATTTTGCTTTGTTCAATTAAATTGTAAATAACTTTGGAATATATTTTTTATGAGATTTTCACGTAGCCATTGCCTGAAAAATGGGATCGCAAGTCATAATATAGGTTATTATAAACTAAGAAATTATTATTTAATTATTAATCACAAATGCACCGCAATGTTTTAGAAAAGTGATTTTCATCGCCATTACTTCAATACTATGTATTACTTGATATTCATCAGGCGTTCAAACATAGACGCATTTCAAAGTACAATTATACGAAAGTATCGTATTTCCTTTTTTGTAGATTAGGATCACCTGTTTATTGAATTTTAAATGAATCACTTTAGTAGTTGTATCTTTCATCTTATATTAGTCAATTCATCGCAAATTATTCCAACTCAATCAATCGTCTCATAACTATTACGACGTTAAACACCTATAAATAATTATATTTAAAAAAGCTCATAATGTAACTAATCTCGAGGCACCCATCCATTACATCGCTACATTCAACCTGCATCGAATTAGCACAAACGGAAAATGTAATGTAAAATTAATAAAATTTTGTTTCACTTCTCTTTGACTTTGAACTGAAAGGCACAGTTCGTACATAATACAGAGGCAAACCCGCGGTCCAGAACTAACTTGAGTATTATTTATTCACATGGCGTCAGGTCGGGCTCTCTCGCCAATAAATCGCTACGTCCTAGCATTTTAATTCCACATTTTTATTAAAACCGTGTACCGCGTCCCATTCGGTTGTGACAAATATCAACGGCCGGCATTTAGTTTTAATTAGCGAATTGGATATCACACTGTTTAGGGCCAAAAATCACATTTTCTCGTTGTTGATGGAAAGGACGTGACCATTTTAATGATGTTTATGTTATGAGACATAGTAGTTCCACCATACAATTTTACATCGACATCGAAACAGACCACAAATAATACTGTAGGAGGGACTACAAGATGGTTAGTAAATCTTGTTAGTGCTACCACTAACCCACCTCAATAACAATGTTACTGTTAGTGATTGTTAATAATGTTTTATACCAAAAAATATATACGATACGAGCTACACACCAGGCTTTTCCTGTAGGATACAGAAAATAGGTCATAGACCAGCTCTAAAAGCAATCCCTTAGCATTGCCGTTATATAGAATTAACCTATGATAGCAAGAGAGACCGACAGCCTTAAACGTGAACTAAAACATGGGCATGCTAATGAATTTAATTTAGTCACTGCCGGTCTCCTATCTGACAACAACAGGCCCACAGCGACTGACGTTCACGTTGCTTTAGTCAATCAATTGCGACAACTAGAGGCAAGGTTGTGTTTGGATAATATAAAGAATTCTTTTTATCCGACTGCGGAGACGAGTAATGTTTTTGGAGTGTATATACATTATACATACATTATAGACATAAATATAGGTACATTTTTGTCTATATCTGTCGCGCGAAATATAGCGAAACGGTTTAAAATTTCAACGTATAATATAGCATTGAATGCGTCTCCAATAAATAATGGAAGGAATGTGGAAGTGATATCGACTATCTGATTTTTCAATAAACATTTTTCATAGTTGTTTTTCTATTAAATTGTTCATCAAATATGTTAAACATGACTAAATAACATACTCACGAGAGTTCAAATACAGTCAAAACTAAGTTGTTATCCTAAAGTTTGAGTAAGATCTTACAAAATTGAAGGCAAATCTTGGTTAAACTTACAGCGTAAAATCAAAAATCATTAGACATAGTTACAGCGCTGAAGAGTCTACCTTTTACGTTAAATTGTCCGATTCGTCCATCGTACGATTAGAGGAGAGTAATCAAAAGAAAATCTCGTCGTTTAAAGTCAGTCTCAAACTCGTTACCAGGTGGTAAAGGTTCTCGAAGCTTCGAGAGATCAGTAGAGATTTTCGTAGCAAAGCGAAGTCAGCCATGCAGTGTGCACTGTTTTAAAATGACCTTTTAATAATGACATTTACGTTGTGAATGTCGTTATCAGAGCTTTTTTCTACGTCTTTGGTCGTTAATCCAGCGTCAATATCGTTATCATAAAATGATATGTAAATGAGTATTTTCCCGACTACCGAGGAAATATATCTAAACAATTAATTTTAAAGAACCCTTTAAATAAAATTTTTTGAAGAGTGCGCCCATTCTTACCAAAAAAATTGGATAGAGCTTATCTCACTTCCACAATGCATGTTGTAATCTGTCAATTTTAGTCTGCATAGGATTTAAAGCAATTTCTTTATATACGCCCGAAACATATACATACATACGCTCGATAATCATTACCCTCCTTTTAGCGAAGTCGGTCAAAAAGGCTCCTTTGCAGTTCAATTAATACGTGACCCCTTTATTCATAAGCACTACTCACATGAAATAGGTAATTAAAACTGGTTCAATTACTCCACTGCTACAGTAATAATAACGTTATACGAATAATAAAATCGTTGAGGTAACTTTATGTTATAGTTATTGGCATTACGGCGTTTACGGCTATTCATTAAGGTGTAATGTTTCAAGCCCGCACTTATACCAAATTGAATCGGGCGGCGTAGAAATGAAATTTACGTTGATTTTATTTTGGGTTATTATTGTTAATCTACTAACTTTTTTTTAATAATTTTATGAGATTAGTAAGTACATAAAAGCGTAGCCTCCTAGTTTTCAAATCACAAAAACCTTGTAAATATCAATTAATTAGTAATTACAAACTAAAAGAATCAAGAATCTAACGTATTGGCCAGAATTCTCAATAGCGCTAACATTGGCTTCTAGTACTCCTAATATTTGAGCTAGGTCGTAACTAATTACGGATTGTCCCACTGACATGTTTCGTGTTCGTTTATTTTAACACCACGACTATTAGTCGAAGGGTCTATGCCCTGTGCGTAGGACGAAAGTGGGTGTAGCTAAATTTACGTGTCACTTCTCGCAAGCCATCGATCACTTGTTCAGAATTAAACTGTAGACAAACAATTTTGTCACGGTTTGTTACAATTTACGAGTAGTTGTTTGTCGCTTTATATCTTATACTTACTTTAATCATTATAGTATCTACAATTTTTTCTATATATTGTTGGGTACCTTGCCGATATTTTTACCTAGTCACATGGATCATAGTGACCATGAAATAGTGTGGCATATAATAAGTTTTGGTTTGTTACAATTAAATAAGTTTATCAATAAAAGATTCTGTCTGTAAGGTATTACTTTAGAACGGTAATTCAAACTTTCGTTTTCCGCTAGTCAAAATACAACTGTGCTTTGAACAAGGCTCTTATTAAGTCCAATATATGCAAATGCACGCTTTCCACAGTTGAACTTTTTTGCCCAGTCATGCCAAAAAAGCTCACTGGGAATAATGAAATCTCCGAAGCTTATTCGAGCACCCCGACTTAAGCTTAAGCACAATTTAAGTACAATTTGAATACAATCCTACGGTTGAGACAAAAGAAAGTTAATTAGGAGCTTGGTTTATTGTCTGCGATGAACTAAAAGCGAGAAATTTAAAAGTCTCCAAATCTGTTACAAATTGATTTTATTAAAAAAAATTATTTAGAATTCGTTTCTATAATGTTGTAGTACTGTTATGATAACACTGAATAAAATACGTAAAGATTTTGGTAAGTACTATTAGATTCCAGACTTTCGAAAGGTAGAAAGTTTGGCTACGGTTTGGCCGGTATAAGTAAATTATTAATAACAACAAAACTAAAGCATCTTTAAAGAGCTTTTACCTGTTAAGTCCGTGTCCCAGGGCAATCCTTCCAAATTGAGGGGTCTACTTACATCTTGGACCCGTGAAACTTTAACCATAATACGACATAGTACACTAACAACATCTTACTAAACAACCCTTTGCACGTTTTGGGATTTAACTAACTAACTACTTCTTAAACTAGTAACACTATTTTAGAAGTAAAAGGAAACGACGTTCAGCGGATTATTAGAACTCAAAATAAATAGATTGTAATAATTTAGCGATAATATATGAAAAATTTAAACATGTATGAAATGTAACTAAAGATTATTTGTTATTAATTATCAAGATAATAAATGTAGATATAACATATATAAAACTAGTTATACTATACGATCGTTTATAACATTACATTAAGTTACCGGGCATAATTTTTTATCTGCATGTTTTAAATCTCTAACTCCATTTGACGTGAACCACATGAGGTAGCATAAGATACCTACAGCCTATTTTTTAGCTGTCTAAGATGATCAAAGGCTGATGGATGAATGTATTGCCCATTCCCTTCATATTAATCCTATTTCCCATTTACTCTATTTTCTTAGCATCTCTTGTAGTACGACCTGAGAGTAAAGAGATTTCATTCCAACGACACTTTCATATTTTTTACGGAGTTGATGCAAGTTCTTTTTTTTAAACACGGAAACGGATTTTTGTTGAACGAAAAATTGTTCTGCACAATATTTTCAGTTTTTCTTTTCAGGTAAAAGTTGGACGCCTTTAACTTTTTGCATTTTCAGGTTCTATTGAATATAATTTTCTTTACATTTTTAGATTTTTTTATCCAAAAGAAAGCGGAAACACCTTTTACATGCATCGCAGGACTTGTGCAAAAAAAGGCCTGTAATTAATATATATTTTTACGTAACTTACTAATACTATGTTGTGTATAGGTACTTATAGACATCTAAATATTAATAGGTACGTAAAGGTTTTAACATTTCATCCATTTTTTAAATACTGTAAAAAATGTAAACAAAGTTTTTATCTAAACTTGTACTACATACCAAATAACTATTTGGTTTAGCAATTCATTTATCCATTACAGTCAAAATAAAAGTAGTTTCACACAGTACGAATGTTATCGGCACGAGCACTATAGGGAATACGGGTTGTTTTTACATTAAATCCAATTTTAAACTCCTAACAGAGTTTTATTGATATTGCAGTCGTTATTTAGAACAACGCCGTTAACTTTTAACTCGATTTATTGCATTACATCTGTTCAAATGTGATTACAAAACTGTGTCTCGTCTAAGTGGTTTAAATATCGCGTGATTACTAAGATTCTAACATGGCCTCAACACATTGATGGCCCATTTCTGAGCATGGTTGTCTTCCCATAACGATCGGACCCTTTATGTTATTGTCTTTATGTGAAATTAAAATATATCACTCATATCTCATATATATCTGCCTTGATGGAAATCGAAGTTTGGGACCATTATGTGTTGATTCAGTCTAGCAACCATTGCGCCATACCGGTCGTCAAATACGAGTAATGTAATCTCCACTGCCTATGTTTCTGAAGACTTGGTATAAAATAATATTTACCTCATGAAATGTCGAAGCTATTAGTGAGTGTTCTTGAAATACTAGACGCTGAGATGTTAAGTTAATAATGAATAAGAAAATTTTGAAACTAATTTTGTTGTTAAAATCAGGTTGTTTTAACAATGGAGCAAAACTTAAAACGTTTCATTTATCTGTGTATTATTGGGATGAGGGTTCAACTTTGGACATTTAGCATAGTTAAAGTTTATATGGTGAAGAAATGTAGAAAGCTAGCGAGTCGTACTGATACTGATACACAGACACGACAGCTTCTCTCCTCTTTTTTGAAAATGTAAAACTAATCGAGAAAAAACTATTCTTATATTTTTTTTTCGTGATTGAAACACGGGACTCTTAAGCAGGCAGGAACTAACGTAACTGGGGTGGTTAAAAGATATTTTTTTGTGAAACTTTTCTCTCATTACTAATGATAATGTAATGTTTATATCATGTATGACCAATAATACCTATTTGCATACTATGTGTTCGAGGCACTGTTAGAAATATTTGTGGTTTAACGAAGTTACAGATGGCTTACGATGGAATGTTGTAATAATCCAATACTGTCTGACTTACGTTGATTTATCACAATATTACTATAACGTAACACGTATTTATAATAAAGAATCAATGATGTATTGCTGCTCAACAGTAAAGTAGACTTACATTACTGGCTTCGCACGATTAAGTCATCATCATCACAACCTGTAGTTATCCCACTGCTGGGCTCGAGTCTTTTCTCATAAAATACAGGCCATAGTCCAGCGTGCTAGTCAAATACGGTTTGGTAGACTTTACACACTTTTGTCAACTTTATGGGTTACTTCTCAAATGAACAGGTTTCATCACGATGTTTGTTTTGTACGTAAAAGATAATAACATGGGTGTTAAAAACCATCTATATTATTAAACGAAAGTAAATTTTCCTCCCTGACTGATAGGTAATACGAAAATTCATTACTTGTTAAAACGTTTTAAAAAACTTCTCTGTAATTTACGAGGCGTTGTAGCAATTTTGACGGATTCTTTTACAGCGAGAAAAATATTCTAAGCTTCGGTAATTGTAATAAAATCTCAGAGAAAATTTCAGGTGTTCCAGCGACAATAATGAACGCAATTTTTGATATAAAAGGTAAATTAAATTAGATCAGTACAACCTCTAGCGAGCCGTGACAACCTGTTAAATATGACCATAAATATGTTCCAAAATGTTGTAATAAATAATATAAATGTCTTTTAGTAAAACCAGTTTACGATAAGAAAATATTTTATGCAATTATTATTTTATTTTGAATCCCATTGAACTTACATGTACCTACAGTAACTAAATAACAAATTGAATATTGCACGGATTATTGCTTGCACAACACCTTGCTTCGAACGGAACTAACAAGTTAATAATAGCAGCCTACGCTTGCTTTAAACAAAACAACATTGGCTTAGAAAAGTGTTTGTTAAGAATCCTTGCGGCGCCTCTCGTATTGCTTGATTTTATTCATCAGAAGCCCAAACTTATAAACGTCCAAATCATCATACTATCGCAATTAAACATATCCTATGTCCTTTCCCTAGATTAGAACCCGTTCGCCAAATATCAACCTAATCATTGGATTGATTTAGTTTACACGTGAAAAGGTAACAAAACGACAGACAGACAGAGTTAATTAAACATAATATTCATGTGCAGTATAGATTTCAAATTTCAAAAAGTTTAATAGGTTCTCTTATCTAACAATTGGCTAGCAACTAACTTCTTAAATTGATGCAAATTTTTACCCTTTTCCAGTTTCCATGCCTTCTTTTGTCAGTCTATAATAATCTGCAATCGAACGACTTTTATACGTCGGGACCGTAATAGGCTATCCGCAATCAATTTGTCCCGTTGCAGTACATTCATCTCCAGAACTCTCCTGTTGTGCAGATATACTCGTATTTTGGAGATACAATAATAATACAGTGGAATACAATGTATACTTAGGCGAACGACGAAGGGTTTACATTTAGCCACAAAGCAAGAGATGTCTTAAACCAACATTCCAAAATCAACGGAGCTATTAAATTAAGTTATTCGAATTTCCAAACCCGTAGACCACTCACCTATAATCGCGCCGAGAAATAACAGAAGCAACATTTTCACAATAACACTTCCACCGAATCACAACTCACATTATTCTCCACAGCACTTGGAAACTTAAGGAAACGAAACTCGAACTCACTCACTTCACATTCTACGAAAAATCCGAATGTCGTACGTAAATTGCTAGCAGCGCGACACGTCCTACCCCCTCAAAGGTACGGTCCACACTGACGACCGGGTGATAACGGAGGGTTGTTACAATTTGAGCGTTCATACGAATTATGGAAATTAGAACTAGCTTCTTTATGGCAAAGGAAGGCAATAACAGACATTTAGTGCTCGGTTCCGTGATTCCGTTTCTTATTAGTCGCAATAAAAGAATCTTATTCCCTTTGTTCTCAAGCTCTTGTGCGTTGCTATAAGGCGTAACAGTTGCTTGAAGAAAAATATTACAGTTTTAATTAATTTTTTATTACACGTCATTGCATCATATTTGTGGGGAAAATTTAAAGTATCAAGTTAAATAATTTCAAGGAGACACCATTATAATTATTGTACTTTATTTTCCGCCTGGTTCGTAAAGACGTAGCAAATATGTTCGCAATAGGCCCTGGCAACAATCTCGTATAATAGGATATAATAATTGTCTCAACCGTCTAATGGTCGGATCGCCTTGGGTACCCCGCGCCAATTAAGATGTTTACGGTCTTATTCCTCTCGTAATTATTATTGTTATACTTACGTAACACGATCAACTGGATAATAAACCGAGCGTGTTATTAGGATTGTACGAGTTGAGCTCAAAATCTACTTAAACATTATGTTTAGCGTTGATTTTGTTTCATCTATTTTTCTGAAAATTACAATTTAATACAGTGTTCATCGTAAAGACTGAAAGAAAAATATGGCAAGTGTGTTTCAGGCCACGCGCAGTGTAGAGTTCTTTTGTTTAGTTTATTAATAATTACCACTAAGAAAATCGCTCGCATCCACGCCCCGAAAACAAAAGTTTGTCACAAATATTTGCCCCGACTGGGAAATGAACCTGGATCCCCTTAATTTGCAGACAAGGTCTACATCTAGGGCTTTCATTGCGAAATAGTTATTTATATTCAATAATTTGGTATTTGAAGTAAAAATCATTTAATCCGTGACTTTGTCGCAACAATAGTCTCTAGTTAGCCAATACAAAAACGTTTCCACATTAAAATAAAAAAATGTTGAAAATGCATAAAATAAAGTTAATAAAACCTAGCTACATAATTTTTTTTTCATGTCTTCCTGAAAACCTGTCTAATAAACAAAGTCGTTTTTTTGCTAATACAGTACTTAACTTGCATTAATTTAATATTAAAACAATAACCAACCTATATGTAAATATTTTCCAACTAATCTGGCAACTGGTAATTTATTACTAAGTCCATAAAACTGGTATTTATAAACCTCTTCTCGTACGCTGTAAATGAACGGAGCCATTAGGAGATGTCCTTCACCAGCTTAATGAGTATAATTCTGCGATCTATTATGCAAAGGAAAGTTGTCTTACTTACGTACGCGTATTTACTTTGGAAATATCCGACGAACTTCCACTCGTTTTGTGTTAATAGCGGAAAAACGGGTTGTTGGTGTAAAATATTGATTACGTGTGTACTAGATGTTGACCGGACACATGTGGATACGTTGCTCCACAAACTAACTGCCTGCGTAGATGCATGGATACCAACGGAGGTGAAAAAAAAATTATCGATCTTCGGCAAGAGCATATTTTTTTTTCAGCATATAAATAAGTATTTTAACAGAAAACACAGTCATATTTTTATGTTATTTACACTTTTCTAGTAATATATAAGCGATTCCATCACTTTTACAACATATGTTTAAATTTTCACAAAAACTTAAAATGAATACTTTTGATTTAATTATAAGACAAGTTAAAGAAACGGACTTAATGTAAGGTTGTGTGTAAACGTCGTCGCTTATGTAAACAGACCCTTAGATATGAAACAGTATAGAAGTAGAATGTATCACGCTAGCTGTGTAGTAAGTATCGTATTCTGAAGACATCCGTCTTGGGTCATATGTTGTAGACAGACGTCATTCAAGACGGATGTTCCTCTTTATTACTATTCAATGATATTTCTCACTCCTCTGTTGTTGGCAAACACTAATAAAAGATTAATCTACGATCCGATGTCTTAACTGTTGCTAGGCCGGACTGTTGTTTATAGAAATGTTGGCCCTGGGTTCGATTCTCAGCGAGGTAAAAATAAAAATCAATGTAATTTTTGTTCTCTGTTTGTTTGTGTCTTTGTGTGGGCGTGTAAGACACGAGCAAGTTACAGAAAATATCTTTAGATTGCGCTTTACTACGCTGAAAACCAGCAGCCGTGGGTCCTAGCGCTCCATGGCACAGGCTGAGCGTAGTCCTTTTTTGCCGTGGGATTTATTTTATTTATTTATTTTATGTTAGTAAAAAAAAAAATTGTTTAGGTTAATTTTGTTTAGTTTTAAGTTATATTTTGAATTGTTCTTTTGTTTTTTTTTTTTATTTGTTGTACCTACCACGGCGAAATAAACGTTTCTTTCTTTCTTTCTTTCTTTCTTTCTTTCTTTAGTTATGTTCATTACTACCGTTTGGATAGTGATATTTGAACCAAAAAACGTTTTAATAATATTGGTACCAGATACGGAGAATTTTTAAAACATTAATGCTATGAAAAAAAAACAATTTTCATCCAGCTCGAAAAACTGTTTTTCTTTCAATATCCTCTCGTGAAAATTGAACTTCGTTATCGTTACGAGCATAGAAACTTCATTATTTCGATCAGAACCTTGATTCTGTCGTCAGTCGTCGTCCCGTTGTTTACGAAGGGCTGTATTACTAAAATGTTTCAGTCGGCGCGTATTCTCAATTCCCATTGTAGTAGTAATGAGCCTCCCATAAAACTGAGAACTTGGCATCGCCAGAACATATCCAAATAATTCAACGCAATTCACCACGCATGCGCAGTCTAGTACGAAATGTGAGCTCCATTTGACTAAATTAACACAACTGAATAAACAGATTATAACGCCATGTGATTAGTTTCAAGTTTATCTCTAATTCCATCAAATTATCATCATACTTAATAAAAATGTTGATTGACTGACAGACACGCTACAGCCTAAACGGATAGACCTAGAAGCATGAAACTTGGCACAGAGGTTCCTTCTAGAGTGTAGGGGAGCACTAAGAACGGATTTTTGGAAATTCCCACTTTAAGGGGGGGAAATAGGGGTTGAAAGTTTGTATGAAAATTAAAAAAAAAATAATGTAAGCAATTTGCAAATTGGTATTTAGGTTTTTGATACTCAGCTAAGAAATGCGAATTTTAAAAAATTTAGAAAATCATTCCCTATGGGGGTGAAATAAGGGATGAAACTTTGTATGAAAATTAACCAAATTTTAAAGCTAGCAGTTTTCAAAATCGTGTTTGCGTGTATGGTTGAAAAGGATTAAGAGCCTTATTCAACGATTTTTTTTAATCAACCCTTAAGGGGGTAAATATCACCGCAAAATTATAATTTCCGCAAGCAAAGCTGCGGGCAACAGCTCGTTTGATAATAATGAATTTAATCGCCCCTACGCGTGTTGCTACGAGCTTTCAGCGGCTACGACTCGATAACTCGTAGACATTCGTAGCATGTTGTCGTAGCTCGCTACGGGAGCTAAGAAAGTAGCACCCATTGTATGAAATTTCGTTAATTATTCCATTCAAAAAATGTTAACAATTGTAAGAAATAGCAGTATTTTGATTTTCTTCACATTTTATTAAGTAACTGTTATAACTACTGAAATCATCCACATACACAGAACAAATCGAACATCACCCTTTTTATCGTTACACTCAACTCCACGGGTTTCCAGGCATAAAAAAATACAGTCAAATTGGGGACCTTTCGCACCAAATGTACATTTACAAAATATTTCATGCACAATTCTAAGCATGAAATATTGAGAAAAAGCAAGAAAGGCGGTAACGAACCAGTTTTAAGCCGACCCGCATAAATATGAAGCCTAAGCCGACATCGTATAAATAGGGCTAGGGCGAAGGCTACGTCGCTGTGTAAATGAAAGGGCCGAACACGAAAAGGGAATTACTTGGTGTTTATTGGAGAAAATAATATGGGTTCCGAGTGGAGCGCGCGATAATGGCTGTACTATGAGGTACGCCTAGGATCTGAAGTGTTTGTGTTTACTAAAGCCTCATAATCGCACTGCCCTACTATTAAAATTGTGATTCATGTCCAGGTGTAATTTTATTGCTAGGTTAACAAATTTGGCGTTTTGTAATGTTAATGGAGTTAATCCACGAAATTTAGATGTCATCAAATTTCAAAATTCTATACCTAACTAAATTAATTGAAGGCAAAGAACACACAGATATTTCGAGTAGAGAAACTTAAATTCATTATTTAAATATATACCTCGCTGAGAATCAAACCCAGAGCACATTAAAAGGCAGTTAAGCATAGTAACTATTTCATTAATCCGGGTCCTCAATTCATTCAGTTATTTTCGGAGACGCTAATCAGTTACCATGAAGTTCGTCTACACATCAGTTAGATGTTTCCATTAAAGAGGCGCACAGGTTAAAAGTAATTGGTAATAAGAACAACATTGAAGATTATATTATACTTCAAGTGACATTTTTCACCAGGCCATGTAATATTAACAAAAATTTTCATAGTACTGTCTATAAAAGTTGGAAGTTCTCAAAGAAAAAGCTATTACTCTCAGAGTAAACCCGAAGCCTATTAAAACTTTGTTAATTGATGACTATTCCTCTCCAAACTAATAGTTAATATTTAACTACATTTATCCAATGATAGTTAATTAAGTGGATGCCTCGTGAATAACTTTACTATTAATTTTAATCTCAGGACCTATAAATGTTTAAATTAATACAAAATATTTATCAGTAAGAGGGAATAATACTCGATAAATATTATCTTAGTCTAGGATAAATTAATATTATATTTGTACCGAATTTCAATTAAGGACATATTTACAGAACTTTAAAAATATGGGGCGAGCGATATCGCATTTACTTGTATACTACACTATTCTTTTGGAGAACTAAACTGCCTATTGCGTAGTGAGTGAAGAGAAAAATTACTTCTCTCCGAAATTTGGATGATAACCAGTCGACGAAAAATATTTCATTAAACATATACAGCACTTAAATTAAGAAATACAATTTTTATTTACAACGAAATCAGCGCAATAACATTAAATATCGTGTAACAGACTAAGAACTGAGTGGTAGAATCACCAACAATCAGGATTGGATAAATCTGTTCCACAAACAAGGTGACATTTTGAACTCCACATTAATGAGACGTCTCTCCAAACTAATAGAATTTCTTATTATTTGTAACTCAAATATTTGTATCTGGAAAGTTCAAACCTTGTTTGACAGAGCGAGGCTATAATTTGGGTCGTCGGAACGGAATCGGTGGCTGTATCTACGAGATTTCTGTACAAGATTCTGTGACAAATGACAATTCAAATTTAAGCGATCTACCCCGATTTTCCTTGGCTGCGTAGAGCCCTTGTTTCAGTCAGCTACCAAACGACGCGTCGTATTCCGGCTGAGGGCTTGAGAGCCCGAGAAATTATAAAAGAGGCGACCATTCCTTGAACGTTTAAGTTGCTACGTAGCAACGCATATTGACCGAATTTAAATGGGTCAAGTTACTCATTGAAGTTATTAGTAACTAACTGGACGACTACTAATAAAATTACAAATAGGACTAACTTTTACTAACATTCCTAACTACACAGTCCTCTTACTAACGAAAACTACAAAACTACTAATATTGTACACCTATCACTAACAGGACACAGATGAGAAGCAGGTGATTGTGGCTCCTACTAATTTGCTATCTTTACATAAAAATATGCAATTACCTATAGTGGAAATGCAATGATTACAGTATAACCTGTTGTCCAATGTATTGAGAAATTCCAAAGTGGTTTGCAATCTATCTACCTACAACTTCCAAAGTTGCTTAACTTAGTCGATCACTTAGGATCGGCAGATTAGTTGTCGAAGTATGAGCGCATCGTATCAATCACTTAAAAACTTCCAACTAGAATTATTTTAAAGTTAACTTCGCATGAATTACACATAGTGTAATATTAAATTTGTACTGTATTGTATCACGAAGTACAGACAGAAGTGGAAATGACATAACGTCGCATGCCAAGTCCCAGTACTAAGACATTAATTGCCACCAAATACAGATTTTTGTTCTGTGGTACTGTTGTGGTATTGTACCGTATACAAACACAAACACACACACACGCAAACACACACACATACACACAAAATCATATCCTTCCTTACCGTATTGTACTATACTGTAATGTACTGTACTGTAACGTACAACACTATTAAATCTATGTGTTGCACCGCCGCCATCACGTTTCAACAAGTAAAATGTAAATTGCCGTAATTATGCTTATCCCTGCTACAGAGAATTCAAACGTTTGCAAGTTTTAGACCGTTATAAATATTTCACATTTCTGATGAAAAAATATATCCACATCCTTTAGATCATTAACAACCCCATGAGGTTTACGCGAAACAATTTTCTATGGCTCTCTCGTGAGCTAGGATCGCTTGCTACATACGTGGTTTATTTGCTTTGAGATACGAGTGAAGTGGTTTCATTGTCGGAGAGACGATGATTTTATTCAGGTTAGTTTTATTATACTACACTAACTCTGAAAATAGGTGGTATTATAGACATATCCTTATTGATAAAAAGCTATTAATAGTACATGGATGGCCTGAAGAGACGCTCGTACTTAGTTTGTGTTAATTTATACTGATTTATGTTTATTAATAAAAGGATATACTCGTATGTGGTTCATATAAAAGCTACATCATTATTTTTTTAATTATAAAATTTCCTAGTTATCTGTGGACAATTTTTTAAGCTACTAGTATTTTTCCTCCGTTGCATAATAGAATTCATTGTTGTTACGTTTTTATTCTACAACAATAACGCAGTGACGGCTTATACCACTAATCGTCAGATTGCAAGTAGAATTCCTATTAAAAAACAAATAAGGCAACATTTTGCACCACCTTTTTTTGGTACAATTCTATGTAGGGATCTTGCCATGATTCTTTGAATAAGTCACACCAATTTTTACTTTTTTGAAAATAAATAAAACTGTAGCTTGTAGTTTTCATATTGTGGTCAGACAACCCTGTGAAATTACCTTTGTATAGAAATATAAAAGCTGGAATATGCAGATTGGATGTAACATCAGGTGTTTTTTAGTTGGAAATGAACAATTATGCAAAGTTGGAAAAGTAGAACGAGTAATACTACTGCTTGCTTTTAGTCACGATCGTACACTTCTGCCTCATTATTAGATTTTACTTTTGAGTATCTTTTTTATGTAAATAAACATGTTGAAGTGCTCTGCTTACATTCCAGTAACTTCTGATGTTGTTAAGTGCGTGTGTGTGAGTCAATATGCGTATCTATGTATTTATGGAGTTGGTAGTGACCCCGCCTGCGTAGCGAGGGATCCCGGGTTCGATTCCCGGCCGGGGCAGATATTTATGTGATAAATAAATAAATGTTTGTTCTCGGGTCATGGGTGTTAGTGATGTGTTATTTGTGTTGTCCATGCCACCCGCAACTCAAGGAATCCTACTGCGGGGGAAAACAAGCGTATTTTCAAACAGATCCTTATACGAGTAATTCCTAATTTTTTGCTCATTCATACATTTCATGAATGCTGACTCATATGATGATGAGACTCCTTTGCAGTTCCCGTGACGTTAGGTTGTTAGTCAAATGACATCCACAAACAGACAGGTAGTTACTCGTGTTGTTGATAGTGCATTCGATCTATATGCAGATGTAAGCGGACCAAAATTGCGCTGCAGCGTCCCAAGGGTGGAATTAACGTCATAGTGAAACTGATTTTATTGTATAGCTGTATCCCTTGAGTTGGAATTGATATTGTTATTATATCGATAGCTGGGGAGGAACTCTATTTAGGACTAGCGTACAACGGCGAACGGCACACTGGAGGATTTTAACTATGAAATCAAATTTTATACTTATTCAGTTGAGGCTATATTTAGGCTTATGTATATTTGAATGCTCAGAGGAAAAAAAAATAGGCGCTGGCGCTCAAATATAATACAACGCCCTATAGGAGGCAAAAAATTATGAACTTTAAAAATATGATGCCATGTTGGATGTAAAATGAATTGCAATGAATACGTAAGGACATTTTTTAAATATTTAAAGATGTATAAAGTATTCCGGGTAATATTACTCGCGTTTGATACTTTTTATATCATAATTTTTTAGTAGTCAGGTTTTGAGTTTTTCATATTGCTTGTTTATCATTTTCTGTTGACATAAATAAATTAATAGTATAGTTACAGTACTGCTGCAGACGAAATACAAGGATATTCCGGTGGCAACATTCTGTGTATACGCCAGACGCCAATTATGCAGCGCAGTGAGCTCCCGGAAGGTAAATGAATGTAGCAGCCCACTTGGAATGCCATTTATATGTATACGTATTCAATTTACTTGAAGTTTGGCTCTTTGTTGCATAATTTCAAGTGGTGTTGAGATGAAGTAAAATATAGTTGGAAACAAAATTATAAATTCCTACATGCATTTTTTTTAATCCTACTCGTTTAACATTTAAAGAAATATATGGTTTTCGATATATAATTATCATGTATTATTTTCAATGTTAACCTACATTGGTCACTTAGTGATTATTAAAAAAATATTTAACATTAAACGAAAAGGGTGTTTTTGTAAGACTCGAGCGGGAACCACCGAGTATTTTCTACATTCATTGAAAATGATTTCCATTATTTTCGTTAGGCTTCATTGTATAATTACTCTCCAGTCAGTGTAAACTGGGGATCCATTTCTGGTATTTCAGTATTAAACGTCTTTGTTAGACGTTGTTTTCATTGATGTTAAATGGGAAATCATTATCAATATACTCCCTCTCTCAATAAACTGCTTGTTTTCGAATCACAAGAGTAATCTATGCTAATAATAATATTGTAACTGGGTCAAAATTGTACAGGGTGTCCAGTAAATAGTAGTCCAAGCGATACCTGTCGTTAGATGAGATCTGGATCTTTCGAACGAACTCATTTTAGGTGAAACAAAAGTGTCACGGTTTTCGAAATATTTTGAATTTTATAAACTTTCAAAAAATCG
>LGAG01000764.1:0-12387 GCA_001278395.1 Lerema accius
GAACTAAAAATATTTGATACCAGCAAATTTTAGATGTAGTTGGACCGAGTGATGTATAAAAACAGACCACAATATCAAACAAAACTATGGTAATAAATTGCGTATACGTACGAGTATATGCAGTATTTTGTTATCTTCACTTGTGAATGACTGAAAATTGGGTAACTATGGCAACTGAGTTAAGTTATTCTAAGATAGTAGTCATTAACCCATAAAAGCTAACGTCACTCGAGTGGCTACTATCTCCACTAATCCGTATTAAAGAAGTTATATGGAGGAAGTTAAGGGCTTTCTCAATCAAGAGGAGATCTCCATTAATTCCATCGCCTTATAAGTGTTACTTTGGTTACAGCGGTTCTTTTACATTTGAATAGTATAGGTGTTTAGGGTCGAAATATCCTGAAAACTTAAGATGTCAACAGATTTATACACAATTTACTAAATACGTTATACAAACATTGTAATAAGAACCGAAATTACTTACTTGCCAAAATACATTTTATGACTTATAATAATAAAACAAGTATAGGTACAAAAATAAACATAATATCAATCACGTGTATAATTAATTTACAACTTTATTGTTATAATTTAAGGGTAGCTTGTGGAATGTCGTAAGTTATGTTTCTTGGTAAAATTCTGGGTAATGTGGACGGCAGAGGCGCGGATAAATCCGGATCTTTGACGAAATCCGCAGCGCTGAACACCGCACTGTCTTTAATTTTGTTCCTAAAACAAAGTTACGGGATTCAAAAAGTTTTCTTCTTTTATAAACTGCCAGCGTGCTGTTAATTTGGTTTTGGATTACCTATTTCTTTTTGTTTTAAGCATTGTAGGCTGAAACTGCAAAGGAGCTTAGATATTTTTAGGCATATCTTTTGTACGTGGATATTTAAAATAACTTTATTTTAATAATTAATGAGACGTAGTCATATTATTAGGTAAGCCGTTAACCAACAAAAACGGTCTCTATTGGCCAAACACGTACTTCAGAAGATACTAGGTACAATATTACACTCCCTAACGACGGAGACAAACTTGATATTACTAAAAGATTAGTAATACAGTGCAGCGCTAGTCTGTAGGTCCTCAAAGCTAGCTCCTCTACTACTAGTTACTCTCTACTAGTTACTCTCATTCAATGCGGATTGTGGGGATGAGTAATACGAGCTAAATCCCAAAGCCGCATGAAGGCTTAACAAAGTTCGACTGCAATCCAATGAAAATATACTATCGCTTGCTCGTCCCTAGCAAATATGAAGATTCGATCGTATCCTCTTATGTATAAATATTGGTCTACTTTAATCTACAGATCTTTGGTTTAATAAAGGTTTAATAAACAGAAATGAAAGGAGTAGATTCTAATTTACTCTTTGTATTAGGGTTAATCTCAGGATTATCTACTTTTACGTAGACTTATTATCTACCTATCTAGACATTTTATCTACCATTAATTTATTTTTGTCGATGTACGAGTATCAGCAGAATTTATGAGATTTTTATTAAATAATGCCGATAGAGATTATATTATGTTATACTTAAAAGTATTTAAAGGGTTCTTATTGTATGTACAATATTTATAACTAGGTACGTATCGTAAAATAGTCTAGCTAAGAAATACATATTTTCTTTCTCTTTCTAATGTAATATAGTGTACTAACCACAAATTCTCAGAAATAACCGTCCTTATGAGCGGTGTTGGTAAGCAAGAGAAGCGACTTGCAAAGCCGAAGGTATAAGCACCCTGGGAGCCGAACATCAGCCAATCAAACGGAGTACATGTCGGCAGTCGAACCGCGCAGTTTTCCATCACTCGGTCCGTTGAATCACAGCTTGGACCCCAAAGTATCGTCGGTTCTGAAGGTTCCTCCTCTTTGTTTGCTGGTATCTGATAACAGGCAATATAATTTAATTTTGATTTGTGTGTATGTTTAATTTATGTTATCGCGTTTATGTGTATGTTTGTGATGACTCACTTTTTTGTCATTATATTTATTACAACTAAGATTGTCGCGACCTATTGCAAATTTTACCAGCACCACAGGTCGGCTGGTAGAGAATCCCTCTAGGCATTAAGCCCGCCTTTTGTGAATACTTAATTTTAAGGTATCATACAATAAAGTTTTTAAATAAATAAACAAACAGACGTTATTGTGTTTAATGTATGTAATGCGGAACAGGGCTTCTAGAAGTGTGCGTGTCAGAAAGTAAAAAATGGCTCGTAAAGCTGTAACTTTGAAATCTAAAATGTCGACGTATACCTACGTAGGTACCTTTAGGTATAACTATGACGCTACTCTTTGACTACTATTACTATTATTTTCTAATGAGATATCTAGTTATCTAACTAATGTTAACTACTCATAACTTTAAACATTATTAATGAATTGAAACTTTGCGTAGAAGTCCTAGAACAAGCGGTTGGAATGTCCATTCGTCATTCTACACAAAGTAAACGCTACAAAACGCGAAGTTAACTATAAAATTGATGTCATAATAAAACTTATATTACATCTAAGTTATACTGCAAACGTTAATGATGTAATTTTTATTTATTACATTCAGTACGCTGTATTCATTGCTTACGATATCATTATTTATCCGAGAAGGCGGTAGATTGCCAGTAGTTATCTTAAATTTCTCCACTGTGTGCCAAGGCTCATTATACCTGAGTGTTCCGAATAATCCATCATTAAGGTATATCATATTTACCATTTCGTTTCCTTTCTTGACCTGAAAATGAAGTATTACATGAACACATTTTTGCAAAATTCGTATTAGCTAGATATCTACCAAACCCATTTGAAAATGAAAAAAAAATAGAAACAGTAATGACTTCGTGTTTAAACAATTGTCTTATTGTGTACGAATATGAAACAAAAAAAAATATTTATTTTACATTACGATATAGATACTTTTCTAAACATTACATGCAAAGGTAAAAGCAGACAAGATAAGTATATACCTACTGTTTCAATTACCTGCAAAGGTAAAAACAGACAAACCGTATTTTCCAGACAGGTAGATAATGGTTCCGTACAAGAATGTTCAAAGTGATAAAGAACAAAATAAACAATCTGAGTATAATTATAGTCTATCATAAAACTCATATTGTTTATGTCTCATCTTATCTCAGAGACATGTAGTTTGGAATATTACTGCGAAAATAAATTTGTTGTCCTTGTTCTTATTTTATATCGAGTTAAATGTTTAGGTAAACAAGAAATAATTGATTCGTTGTGTTCATGTCGCTAAACTTAATCTCTAATTAAATTAATTACTATGCGAGCATTTAAACGAGATCTATTCAAGGTTTACAATCACTTACAAGGTTTAAAATGTACTACACACAAGCAATAAACATAGATTTATCTTATCATTACACTGAACTTGTAATAAAGACAATTACAATGACATAATAACTGTAACACGAAACAGTAATTAACTATTTACATAACACCTGTATGTAGTTTTTTAGTATTTCACTATGTTTGAAAATTTAAAATTAAAAGTAAAATATCTATGAATAGTTAGGTGATACCGAAGCGACGCGAGGGCGGGTAGAAAGTTTTAAATGACTGGTTACGACCACCGCCAGAGTAAATGAGTCAAATAACTTGAGTTCTGTTTGGGGACTTGGAAAGCGGTACTCTCTTTCCTTGTAATTTTTTTCTCCCCCTATTTCTCTTCCTGTCTCATTTTGACATAAGAGGTAAGCATCAAGTATGTCTTTGATTATACAGATATTTTTTTAACATTCGTCTGGTTTGTCGGCTATTAACGTAAAGAAGTTTTAACTTACTCTTCGAACATTGCTAATACTGCAGTATAGAACGGAAGAAGAATCACAAATGTATCTGCCGGGTTCTGCTACAATCTGGATTTCTGGATCAGGAAAGTATTCTTCCAGCGCTATGTTAATTAGTTTCGATACCTAAAAATAAATTATCAAATAATATCATTAATAGCCAACACCTTTTTGCTAAACTGACTGCGAAAAACTTTTTATAATTTTTTATGGGGTTACTCTTACTCGTATAATCGAGACAAAATTAAATAAATAAGTTGCTTCAAACTCTAATAACAGATGGATTTAAAACATACATATTAGGTATGGTTTTAAAATGGTGACTTATGGTTTGTATTACATTAGTCTCATTCACGGAAGAAAAAACTATTCATTGTTCTGTTGTCTCATTATCTTGAAGCTACGATTTTTGAAGGTTTTACTTTTACCACGTGTCAATTGCACACATTTTATTTTATTTAACCCATTTCCTGTCATAATCAAAAACGATTTTTTATTTGATGGAATTGCTTATAAATTCAATTCAAGTTAATTCATTTAAGGGTGACAGTCATGTTAATTGAGGATAGGTAGTTGTGAATGGCGAGTTCAATGCACTCTGTGAAGAGTAATGGTATCGCAATAGTTCCAGGCGATGTGGCTTTACCTTTCCTATGATTAACGATGTGCCTATGTAAATGTGCGTACACCCTTATATTCTTGTTCTGTGTATATGCAGAGCCGATTGATGACAAAGCAAAGTCATATAGCAACATATACAATATACTAGTAACTGTAGGTATCTGTGTTTGATACTGGAATCAATAAATAATGTAAGTAGTTTAGTTTTCTTTAGTCTTTTGTTTCCTTTTGTTTTCAACGTCATAATGTAATAAGCATTAACTAAATGCCGTGCTGTAGCAGTGCTGTTGCGGTGCCGCGATAGTGGGCTATGATCTTAACAGTAAACTCGACTGTTTTTATTAAATTTGTAATAACTCTCATAATGAAGATGTATCCAATGACACCTCTTAAGTTGGTTCGTCTAGTTGCTTATGACGTAAAGCATGACAAAGTAAAGGACATACGAACGCTCGAAAAACTTTATCCACCCTCTGGCGTAGTCGGGTAATAAATGAATTTACAGTTTAATAATTAATTCATTCATATCCAAGAGTTGCTGCCTGTTATATTAACTTCGGTTGTTCAACTTATTAACTGAGATAATTAGCATATAAATGAATTGATTAATTCATTTATAATTTTAGGTAAGATAAGCGATTAACTTCCGTTATACTTTACTACTCCGTTTGTTTTGAAAAGAGCATTGTCATGAACAAGAAATGTTAAATGGGAACTTCTTTAATGACTTTTGAAGATTGTTCCTAAAGTTTCTCAAACGACAAAAAGGGTGATAACGTTTGCACCGCTGTCTGAAGAAACTCAGCACAATTTTCAATTAATTCGGCGTAATGAAAGTGATTAGCTGACTCCTTTAATACCTATAATATTAAAGAAAAATATTAATCAGACTAGCGTTGAAACAAAATATTCTTGACATATTTTCACTTACACTTAAAAGTATCATGAAGTAATTTGAAGTAAAATTCTTTCATTCAACACGAAATATTGGGTTCTTTGTATAATTTTAACCGTGAATAGATAAAGTACAGCAAAACATACTTAAGTCAAATAAGTATTTCAGTTTTTTCTAGATAGTTAACTCGTATTACAAGAAGCTATTAAGAAAAAATGCCCATTACGACGATCAAATTACGTTATACTTCGAAGCTTTCGTATTCGCAGTAAAAATCTTATTTACATTTGCAACATACCAATAAGTATCGCAGAGGTCACCCTTATAAATATGAAAACAATATCCGTAACGGCCCATTGCCCTGAAGTTGGCATGGTCGACCTCTTCCGTACAATTTTAGCAATATTGCCTCAAATATATAAACGTATTTCTACCATGCTTCGCTGCTCAGCGTAATATGAAATTCATTTTAGGGCTGGTAAGAATTTTTAGGAAAGTTTCGAGATATTATCAAATGACGAGATTCTACATAAATTTTAAAATTACGTGATTTTTATAAGCTTGTAACCTAGCACTTATTAGCAAATTTTCAATTGAATTTGTATCACCTAGTATACAACCTTATATATAATTAAAATGTACAGTCACGAGCATAATTATCTGACCCCCCCTGAAAACCAACTTTCCGGTTTCCAATTGAGCTGAAATTTTCGATGCATAATATTAATAGATAACAGGGAACTTAGTTTTCTAAGAGGAGTCACATATTTATGACGCCTAGGGAGGGGGATCAGATATTTTTGCACGTGACTGTACTTACTAAGGCACACTTATGAAGGATTTCTCTATTTTAGAATTTGAAATGTCATGCAAAAATCGCTTTGAGACAGCTCTTGAGCTAAGATAAAATTAATAACAATAGGTTTCCATAATGAAGGACACCCTTGTCCTATAGTCAAACATTAACAGCCTAAAGAAAAGAACTCACCTGGTCAATCCTATTGGTCTTATCGCTAAGGAATCCTCCACCGATATCAACAATGGTCATCTTTCTTCCAGCTCTTGCTTCATGGTCAAACAGAGCTCTGACCTGCTTCAGAGCTAGGATGTGACTATCAGTGGATGAGCAGGCACTGCCTACGTGGAAGGCTACACCTATAACCTACAAATACAAATAACTATAGGCTACAAATATATTCAAATACGTTATAGCTTATAAATACAAGTACTTGCGCACTTTTGGGAGAGTTAAAGTATTACCTAACGCAACTTTGAACGATTTAACACCCCCCGCACCGCCCATGTAACGTACCGTAATGTTTTTTTGTACCCTCTCTTCCCCTCCCTAAATGTTACGTAACAGCAAAATGGCAATTTAAAAAAATTGCCAAATGAGTTAAAAGAATTATATTACCAAATTTTTTAGTAAATTAAAAAAGCAATTTAACGTAACGTGTTGTTCGATCACCCCTTCCCCACTATGTAACGGATCATAACATTTTACAAGACCCCTACTTCCCCCAAAATACGTTAAGTAGTACTTAAACGGCCCATTAAACGTTTTTTTTACCCTTAAGTCCAATGAAGCAGCTGCTTCAAGTAAGTCCACGGCTTCAGTCTCAGCATCGCAACCAAATTTTTCACCAAGCTTGTAGATACAATCACTGTCCACTCTGATTCGAATGAGCAATCTGACGGGCAAAATATCAAGGAAATTACTGATCGTCTCACAAAGAATGAAATCTAAAATTTGATACATATTCATTACGATCTCGATTATTATAGATTTAATTTAGGAATTATAACCACAGGACGGTCCACTAGTTATAGTGTATTTAATTAACTACGCAACAATATATTTTTTAATAATATTGCAAATGATTAAGAATCTAACTTACATAAGCTTATAAACTACAAGGTGTCTACCACTACACATTCCTCAAACAACTAAGTATTGCAAACCTTAAATTTATCACTAATTTTATTACTACGAAGATACGAGGTTTCGAGGTGAGAGAAATAGTCGACACAGACCTAAGTAATGTGCCCGTAAAGTCTGCTTAAAGCTGTAAAATTCCTGTAACGTCACAATTCAAACATTAAATTGACCTATGTTACATTAACCGGCGTTTAATGCCTTGTACCTGTATAACTTAGGTTTATTATATCGGAGTAAAATAAACTTTAAGTCCTTACAATACGGTTTAAATTACCTTGCATCTGGCCAATACTGCTTTATTTTCTTCAGTTCGTGTAAAGTGTCAAAGGTGGTGTGGCTTACGGCGCAGTCCCTCGCGAAAATCATTTGTTCCGGTGTCTTGGTCGGAAGCGCGAATATGATGCTTCTATTACAAAGATAATTCATTTTAAATTTGTTTGACGTCAACTTTAAGATCGCAATTCAGATACCGTCGTTTAATTACGTTAAGATCACTTCAAACGCTAACACTTTTCGGGGAAACTTGATTAAATTTTGATGGAATGATTTCGAAAATAAATTTTTGTAAAGATTTTAATCTTTGGCCATCCATTATAGACTTACTGCTAAAAGGTTGTAGCAAAACGTCATGAACGTTTTTATGAGCTTATAATTATTCAAATAAGGCCCCTATTTTGGAATTTTATTGAAATATAGCACATTCCATAAAAGAGGGACAAGACTTATATAAAAAGGGAGAGAAAGGCATTAGAGGTAGAAAGTAACAAATGTAGTAATCGCAGTAAAAGAATTTGCAGAAATACAAGAAGGCGTTGCAGAAACAGAAACTAATGGGTAATGATAATGAACCAACGTACTGAGGATTGACGTTAAGCTGTAAAACTTTATGTATCTCCCCCGGTGACGCGCAGTCGAAGCCCAGTCCAAGAGCGATGGCTAGCTTTAACATCATTTCACTGTCATTCGCCTTCATAGCTATAAAATTAATGGCATAAAATATAATCTAATAGATCTATTCAGTGCTTTCGTTTTTTTTGAAATGTCTTAAAATTCTGGTCCATTCAAAACAACTACAGGACCTAAGACTGAGTTATGTGATAAATATTATGTTCTACTTAAAAGTATGTTTTTATTAGTATCCCCCCTTCTTTGGCACGATTTATAGTCTAAATAGTTTGACAGATTACGTCTTCATTTTAGGAATGACATATGTTCTATAATTTTGGTCCCTTTGTCACAATATATTTGGTAGTGGTTGTTTTTGTTTTTCGAATGATCTAGTTTTTTCTTTTCATAAATCACTAAAGAATGTTGTAGCTACTTATACACCAATATTTTTTTACTTGTTTGTTGTACATGTTTTAAATGTTTGGATTTGTAATGAACCTACTACTATACCATAGAAACCTTACCATAGAAAATTTGAACTCTGGGCATCATCTTTCTAAAGTGCAAAATCCTTCGACAAGCCTCATCCATGTCAAAGAGGTAAAAGGGTTCTTTTTGCTTCCCTCCCTCTATCATGGCTCTTGCTACATCATGCGGAGTAGAATCAGTCAGCACGTACGCTGCACTGCCATGATAGTCACTTGGCATACCATTTGTCATTTTAGCTACGAAAATCGAGGGGATGTAGCAATTTTATTTATCTCTGTAATTATAAAAATAACAGCTGAGTCGAGGAATTTTCTAGATACCTTTATATTCAAAGAGATGTTTAAGGAATTTAAAGTTAAAAAACATATTGAACCGAAAATCAATCATTTTGGTTTGAGGACAAATTAAATTAAAAGTGAAATTGACTAATATTTTTCATGACAATATACAATGTTTAAAAAATATATTATTTTGCTTATTTATTTAGGAATTTATCACTTAAACTAAAATTTTAGCATGGAAAAATATAAGAAAGATAAAATTCGCAATTGAATCAAGAATGTGATACTTAATTACTGAAGAAGACAGGCAAACATATTTGAAACACTTGCCCCACTTTCGGTATAGTTACCTTGATCCACAGTACCAAATGGACTCAATTATTCAATTATTTTTTAGTCAAATCACACACTGTTTTGATTGCACAGAGATACAATCAGACTGGCGACAATCTTGCTATACGTTGATATTAAACTAGATAAGTTTCAAGTCTATTGCATCCAATAAACTGTGTTTGTTTTAAGATCACAGCAAATAATATAGGTCTTATGAAACAGAACGTTACGTATATTACAGAATTTTCTTCAGAATTCACTTCTTAGATATTATTTCACTAGTTAATTAAAGTCGTTGTGTACTTGGTGAGAAATTGAATATCTAATCGTCGAAATAGTCAATAAATAATATTTTGTTTTCAATGTTCTTTAAAGTCAAAATATATCTGCTAAATTAAGTACTTATGAGGAAGCCAAAATATTATAAGCATTATTACCATTTTCTACTTTTATTTACCTTTAAAACTTACCTTTAATTTATCGTAATTTTACCCTTTTCCATACTTGTTTGCTACTGCATTAGTCGACGTTGTGACGTATAATAAAAGTGCATAAGAGTGGCAATTTCATTAAAACAGTGAAGTGCGCGATCGTGGCGCCCCCACCATGGCCTACTTTCTGGTCCATTTTCGTAGAACGAACAATCTGCAGTGATTGACAACCTGTTCACATAATAGTCTGCCGTTATTACGCCTTGTAATTAAAACATTAGGTATCAATATTAATTCCTCAAAGGTTGCTAGCTTAGAGTATAAATAATACTGCTAGATGCGCAGGTAATAGTTAAATAGAACAACAAAAAAGCCGACTTCTAAACCCCTTGTTTTGGGGGGCGTGGACACTATAATAATGGTAGTAACATTCATAGCTCCATATTAGGTTTCCTTATGTTAAGGATTCTATGGACAACGTATAAATGTCATTGACATAATTAAACCCAAATAGAGAGAATAATTTTAAATTAATTTACACACTTATACCTCTCTGGAAATCGAACCCAGGGCGTTTTAAAGAGTAGTTTAGTATGGTTACATTTGCTCCACACGATTTGTCAAACTTACCTTTCAAGCTCTATAGAGAAATGGGTACCAATTTTTTATTTTAAAAACCGATACTTCGTATAAATTCACACCGGAATTAAAAGTATTACTTTAAGTTTCATAATTAAAAGTTAAAGAGGTGAACTCTTAACCTAATTAAAGGGTAAAGTTGACGTGATTTCCATGATATAATTTTTCCGTGTTTGATATAATTTATTGTATTTGACATCTTTTTATCAGTTTACTTGTATACTATAAAACTTTATGACTTGTTTATTCGGAGATGCGAGTACCAACATGACTTATAATTACGTAAGATAAAATTAAGTTTTAGACACAGCTGATTGCATTTTAGTTACTGTCTTATTAAGTTTGTATGGGTATATAACATTTACATTTCTGTATATTATACCGTCTCGTTTGTACACAAAAGAAAATACGGCCCGAAATAGGTCGTTTCGTATTTTTACATAGGAACAAACAGATAGAGCCTGGTTACCTGGGGGTAATTACCCCTGTGGGGGTAACTCAGCTGTTTTACGGGGGTAACGAAGGACCTAATTGTTAGGATTGTAACATAAGAAATAAAATAAAAAAATTGTATTGTTTGTTATGATTTTAAACAGGATAAATTCTCCTTCTAGCTCACAGAGGTAACGTTATTGAAAAGGTTTGGAATCACTGAAATGGAGGGACTGCGTGAGTGCGTGAGATAAACTTTAATTTCTCATATGCATATAATGAGTGTATATACGAGTATATGTATATTCTTAATAACACTTAAATTAAAATGATCTACAATACCCATAGTAGCTTACTTATGCCAGCTGTCATAATTAGGGCGTCGGTTTAATTGGCAAATAGTTCGCGAGTAAAGTCAGTGAAACCGAAGCCAAAATTTTTATTTAATCAAGCGTTACCTAAAACAATCGAAGCTCGTAAATTATTCAGAGCTATTAACTATTTAGCGCTGCGTAATTTACAAATTTGTGACAAACACCGACCAGTAATCTAGTAATTACTCCTATTATTGTGCTTTGTTAAACATTGAATTGTTACCGATATTTTCTCTTCAGTATTCGTAACAAATTAAATGGAGAAAGTATTTATTTGAATACGAATTTTCACCGCCTAAAGATAAGTGTGTCACGTAAATAAATAATAATAAAATAGATTTAGCCCTTTAAAACTGTCACCCAATTACACCTCTCATTTTGAAATCCTTCAAGCCGTTTGTACTGCAGGGTGCTAAAGAACATACATACGCAAACACACACATACACGCACACAACTTTAATACATACAGGCACTGGAAAACATTATCCTTTTACTAGTGCAGTCGGGTAAAAAGATACTAAAAAGTAAAATTAAAATATATTTTTTTAAACAAGCTTTTATTACTTGTTAATAAGAAAAAGAACTAAAAAGTTAAAATGCAAAATTTCAAGTCCCTACTGTTAATCGTTGAGGAGTTCAATCGTCTGGAGCCAATCCTGGTAGCAGTATCACATCATGGTTATTATAAACATGTTTTGTCATGAAGACTGGACCAGCATGTAAAATTTTAACTCAATCGGACACCGGGAAGTGGGTGGCATTTAGCTTCCAAGGTTTCATTACAAACACCGGGACAGATGAAACTAAATAAAAGCTTGTAATGAAATAGAATTGATCCCGGAAGCTCGCATAGCACGCAATTAGGTACTATGAAACTACGGGGTCATTGAGATTCGAGCTACACTGCTACATTTATTTTAGAATGCCGTTGGAGCGTGCAATGCTATTTCTATTAACACGCGGCGCCGCTGAAAGCACTGACTCTACATTTGTGTTCGTTTAGTGAGAACTGATGCGAAGATAAATTGCTCTCGCATGGCTGGCAGGCGTTGCGATGTGTTTATTATTAGTTATTTCGTTATATAGACAGAGCTTTCGTGGACTGAAAGTTACAGCCTAGTTTACGTGGGTTTTTCACTGAATTTTTCAGTCTTGGCCGATTTTATTCGATAGTTTGTGATGTATTTAATGGAGGGACTTAGTTTAGAGTTTCGACTACTCTTTAGTCGAAGTCTATCTCTATATATATAAAAATG
>LGAG01000764.1:22113-48881 GCA_001278395.1 Lerema accius
TTATTAAATACGTATTTTATAATCTTGAAGTCGGTGCCAAGTAAGTGTTGGAACCTAACTAACCACAATACCAAAAGACTGCACAAAATATTTTAAAACGATTACAGAAGCTCTCTATCTACAGGATTAAAAACTTACTAATAGGTGCCTACTTACAATCAAGTCACCTTATAAGTACTATGCCTATATTATGTAGTTACTGGTTTACAAAATTATACAAGTATCACGATATTTATAAAGTTTATACTTGGCACCGATTTCGAAATTATAAAATACGTATTTAATAATTTGGGTTTAACGAAATCATAAAGAAATTTATTTTTTACTTTTTAGTTCATTTGAAGTCGGTTTTTTTTTGTTAAGAATAATTGTTACAAAACTTACGACGTTACGTGGTATATTGCTTGACATAATTTACGAAGTAGTCATTTATATACACATCTAAGCCATCTCAAGCGATTGTAATATTCAAATAAAAAATATTCTATGCCTTAACTTTAAAACAGAACTACCCGTTCGGTCTAAGGTTCAGTAGTTTAGGTTTAAAAATTACAATAAAATCGTTCCAGTGGTTAAGACGTAAAGGCAACAAACAGACCGATAAACTTACGTATTTATAACATTAGTATAGATTATTTATTAGATGAATAAAACATTCTCTCTTTTTCTAAATGAAACATCATACAAAATAGAGCTGTGTTTTGACGAACTACTAATATACCTGCTGGCGCCGGTTTATTTTTAGGTTTCTGTTTTTACCACGGAAGAAAGAACTAATGTAACAGATACATTCATTGCTCTGTGGTTTTTACCGCGACTCCGTTGCTCATTACGATTGCCTCTTCAGAAATGCAAACTTTAAAATTAAATAAGGATTTTTCATGACAAGTACATGAATTACTGAATTCGTGGACAAATAAAATGTTTGTTTTGTCAACGGGAAAATAGCTTTAACTTACTATGATAATATTAACTGGCCACTAGACGGTACGAGTCTCTCCTCATGACTAAGAAGACTAACTTGACTTGACTAAGAAAACTAATTGGGTGTTTATTTATCTTAACTCTTAAAGGTTAAATGTGATGTTTATTATAATATCTTTTAGAAGGAACCATCATCAAAATTACATAATAATTCAATACCAAATAACTGATTAATACACACGGTTAATACACCGGAATGTTTTAAATATTACTCTTTATACCAAGGGCTACAACTATAACCGGATTTCACCACAAATTGGAGTGAATAAATAGATTATAAATGGAATAATAATCAAACAGAATTTTACCGCTTCTACGAATGAGGGAAAATAATTATTAATAAGGGTTAACTCAATTAGATTTTATTCATTCGGTTGTACAGTGGGATTATATAATACCTATTGTAAAGGGTTCTAATTGAAAAAGGCACGTGGATCTTACAAAGTCAAATATTAAAACAAAAGCTAAACGAAAATAAGGGAGCACATTGAAAATTACATATCAACGGGCGTATTTTATTCATTTGCTTACACAATCATGAACGCCAAAAATATTCCACGCACACATCAGATATTTTTCTTCCCCTTAAGACTGTAATTTATCAGGAATCTCGGAAGAGTTATGAATGTAAGAGAAATCGTTTTCATTTGAATATTTAAGGCATATTGTAATTTTCGTGGAGATTTTCTTTCGGAAATTTTGACTTATTAAATGTAGAATCCACTCATTAGGTATATGGAAGCCGTCGTTATCATAATGTGGTAATTTTTACATTACAAATTATAATTCAGTGTGTATGAAATGTATTGTACTTAAATACTTTAGCGTACAATAAGTTAATTCTATGACTATGATGTTAATTGAATGTAGTAGATAATAACATAATTGTAGTAAAGGAGACACGGAATAAACAACAACAAAACAGTTAAGAAAAAATTAATCTAAAATTACAATGACGAAAGGTAAACCGAACCTGTGTTTCCCGTAAACCACACACAGTAAACACGAGCTTTGAAACTCAGCAACTTGTAGCAAAATTAGTGCAAATTAGTGAAGCAAATGACCAAAGACTAGCGGAACTTCCTTTGGACCCGTTTTCATTCTGTTGACAGTAAGATAACCCCACACTATCACAAATTTCCCGCAAAAACCACATCTTATATCCGTGTCAGTGTTCACGGTCCATTGCTTGTTCTACACGGTATTTTGGAATAATCTCAAAGAGATCGCTTACATTGCTGTTATTGTACGTAATGTAAGTTGAAGTAGTCGAGAGGCTTACGAGGTCGTAAGTTCAGAGATTGCATAGCTGCTGAGCTACGTACGGTACGTTACGTACTGGTTCAGTACGGCGCCAACTGTGAGAGCGGCAGTACGTACTGACTTCCTCTTTGAGCCATTCGCGATCTCGCGTACTTCTCGAGAGTATGACGAATGATTTTCATGTGTTCTAGTGATGTTACGAGAGTGCTTGTGAAGTGATTCTACTCTTAATTATTGGAGTCATAAAAACTATTATTGACTGTACTTGGATACCGAATACTTGGGAATTCACTGAAAAGGTAAGGCGTGGGATTACTGTGAAGGTTATGTAAATTATACGCAAATTTAATCTTATTTTACTCTGAATTTTTTGTACGCAGCGGCGAGTTTATTCGCGATAAAAATATAAAACGGTAAAGTTAATACAAAAATTGTTATGGGACGCCGTTATGGCAATTTTATTGTCGTTAAAATGTATAATCTTCCAAATGCCCGTAAAAGTTACTTCGCTAGAAGGTTAATAATTTTATTTGGTCGCCATTTTTAGCAAATTGTAACAGACAGCCAATTATTTTTAATCTACTTGTTCTGTAATAAAAATTACGTTCAATGTAAAAAAAAGAAAAAAATAATCTATATATTTTTACGTTACTTTATTCATATTGTTTTGACTGCATAATTACCGCACTATCTGACAAGGTTACGATAAATATTTATCTTATTTTATGCTTCACACTCATTATATAGATATACTTAAAGCTATAATTATACGTAGCTTGAATCACAATTAAGGAAAAAAAATAATTTATTTAGTGCTTAAAGGGTTCTGTACCTACATCTTGAGTTCATATGGCGACGATCCAAATCGCGTAATGGTTACCATTTCAGATCGCTGTTCAATGGGTCCCGGGTTCGATTTCCAGCGATGCAAAATTTAATTTAATAATGAATTTAAATTTTTGTTTTCAGTCTGTGTGTTCCTTGTTTATTAGTATCGTCCATGATACCTATGATACAAAGAAATCTAAGTGTGGAGCTATGAAATCAAAAATCATTTATTCATGTAGGTATCAATGATACTCTTCGTTTCGTAAAGGTGCTTTAATGTGGAGGAGAAGAAAGGGGAAATAAAATCCTCCGCACATCTTGAATGTTGTAGTGTTATTAAATTATTTATATCAACATACCCCCTTGTGTATTCCCTCATTTTTGTTATTGACGTTTGTATGTGTAAATATGTCCATAGATATTTTTGTGTCACTTATAAATGAAACTTCGATATTTGCTCACAAAAAATGTTATTCTTCTAAAATGATTTAATAGAATCGAATACAGCACTATATCGTTTAGCATAATAATATTTTGAAATGTTTACCTTGTAAAGTCCGCAAGATCTATCGGTTAAATTGCAGTCAAACTGTATAAGTAAGTAACCTTAAATTCGGCCGTGACCTTCATTATGTAGTTACAAATGATCTTTTATATCTTTAAAGAAATAAAATCGCTTCTAACTCGCGATAATAACGTAACTCATTTATTATTCACTACCAACTTTACACTTATTATATAACCTTTAACTGGTGTTATGTTATCCCACTACTGGGCTTCAGTTTTCACTTAACAATGGGGATAAAGTACGGATTAGACTTTGCGAGCCTTTGAGAATAATAAAGCGAATTGACAGGTATGCAGGGTTTGTAGCAACCTTTTTTAAGCAAGTGTTAATTAATATATAAGGGCGTTTATGCACGAAGCTTTTTAGAGCCCTAATGACGCGCGCTTTACGGAATTCACCTGTTATATACGACTTTTTGCTTCTAGCCTAGTTTTAGAACACTATCGAGAAGTCTATTAAACATATAAATATTTCTTTTTCTATCTTTCAAAATCATCAAATTCAAAGTAATTTGTTTACATCGATAGTCAGTTCCACTACGCTTACTTACCAACGTATTTTTGGTCCTAACACAGTCTAAGAAGTGTTTAATAGCAGAGAAGAACCTTGGAAATAAATCTGTAACCAAGCAAAAATATGACAGTAGTTTTATCAAGCCTAGTCATACGGGTATAGAAGACAATGAGACATGAAATACGATCCACGCGAAAATGTAAATGATATCAAATACGTATAAAGACATTGATTTATTATTTGGTGGAAATTCTATGCTAACTTTACTATTATTGTGTCTTAGGTTACGATATAATATGTGTAAGTATAACTACTTTTTCGTGTTAGACAGTTACTTAATTAAAACATAAACATAATATCAAACTTGCGCAATTTAACACTTAATTAGGTACTATTATAAAATTATGCATCAATACACAGTGATAAGTGTGCTTTTTCTAACTCATGTTTATGTTAAAATTACCAGAGGTGGACCCATAATAATGTAATAATCAATGTTTTTGTGATAATACGTAATAATACAGATTTTTTTTAAACAATGGCCATGGAAGTAAATCACAAATAGAGGTAGCATATTAGAAATTTAGTTCGAAACCTGGTAACATCGAAGCAACTCATTTACTTCTATGTTCCTTGTGTTGTGACGTTAGTAGGTATATATGTATGTATATACTTAGATATGTGCGAACTCGACCTTGTATGTTTGTATTATGTCACTGACGCGAAGTAACTAGTAGTGCGTTCGCGTGGAGTTACAAACTGATTGGCTTTAGATTGGCTGGTAAAACATTAATTGTATTTATGTAAATATATACGCATACATAACATATGCGATAGTAAAAATAACAGATAATACTTGTATTAATATTAATAAAATAAAATAATATGCATTGATAGAAATATGATTAACAAACTAGACTTCTTAGTAAGATATGACTAATGGATATATCCACCATACTGACCCAGTGTTACTCAGGTATATGGTCTCAACATATTAATGACTAACTACAGGAAACGCGTTTCGTTATTGAGATAGCTTAGAACTGTAATCATGCTGCTCTAATATAGATCGATGGAGATATTTGTCGCAAACTTAATTGTCGGAAATATTTACGCCATCCTATAGCTTCGATAAGGTTTAACGACTACCTACTAATAATCAGGACCAACGACTTAACATCCTTTTCGAAAGATGGAAATGTCTTTTTTTATAACTCATGCACCCATAGTCTCGTACTAGAACCTCATACATCTCTACGTATAGCCTCTGCTCAGAGCAGAAAGTAAATAAATTTCGGCCTCTCCGGGAATCGAACCCAGGACACGCTAGATGACTCGTTAAAGGGTCAAAGGTTAATGCATGTCACTAGCGGTCGTCGTTACTATCAAACGATGCTGTTGCTCCTAGGAATCAACTCTAGAATTCTAGAAATAGAATTGCTAGGAATCTTAGGATCGAACTAACCTTGAGTTAATGACGTACGAATATTAGAGATATCTAAATTATCTTACACGAAAATACCTCAAGGCAGTCACGGCATACTTCACGTTGTCTATACAACTAAATAAAAGTGCCTGTTTGTAAAATTAGAATAATCGCGTTTTACTTAATGCATACGTATGTATACCTACACGGTACATATACCAAAATAACATTTTTTTAAGTTTTTGTCTGTCTGTCTGTTTGATCCGGCTAATCTCTTAATCGGCTCCAATTTTGACGGGACTTTCACTGGCGGGTAGCTGATGTAATAAGGAGTAACTTAGACTCTTTTTTTTTACTTTAGTCTCGGCATAGGTTTCCCGAAGCGAAGCGAGGGCGGGTCCACTAGTAGCAAATAACTTTAAAGATTTTCATTGAAGCTTGAACCTTTAGTGCAAATAAAAAATTGTTTTAGTTTTATTGGCAGAACAAAAGACCAATCTCAACTAGTATCAGCTGGGTTACGCCATTCAAAAAAATGTCAGGGACATCTTTAGTCAACATAGGGTCAACGAGCACTCTTGAATATAATAGTTTAAAAGTTAAAACATATCGCTACCTGACCTTTAATACTTCAATTACCTTAGTTAACTAACGTACTTTTGGTACTGTCGAAAAACATGCTTGAAAACTATTTTAGTGCCCATGACAGATTACCAGATCCTTGTTAACTTTACAATACTGCAACTTACTTACAATTAGCTCCAAGCAGATCTATACCATACGGAAAAAGTAGTCAAACTTTTTATGAAAAGTTCAGTGTCATACACACGATTTCACACAATGAAAATGGTACACGTTGAGAATAACAAAAATTATGAGCTTACTATCTCTATTGTAGAGATAACCTCTTTATTTGATCTTCGAAAGAGGGATAAGTCTACCGGGATAGATTTGTCGAGAGCTTTCAACACAAATGAGCAAATATAGAGCATAAAAAGTAAATGTAACAAAAATCTTAGTGAAACCCTCGTCAAATTATCCGACAAAGTTATAAAGATTTGGAGATAGTTGATTTGATCATATATTAGGGTACTCTCCAATATGGCTATAGCCACGAAAATATACGCAAGCGACCTTGCGTACGATTCAATGTGTCACCGATGTAACATGAGTAGGGTTGTCACTCACGGTTTATTATGTTGATTGATCCAAATAGACCTACGTTCTGTAGTGTAAATTATGTTATCAAATATCAGTAAGAGGTTCCAAGCACTTACGCGCCAAGATATTTGGTATAAAATATAATAGTTTTGAAGTTTTCGCCGGGTTTCAACTCAAATTGCTGTTGGATTCGTTTTCATTGTAGAAGTATCATAAGCTACTCGTATATTTTTAGTATGTATATTCTCTCAATTTTTAGCCCTACCACGCGCGGCCGGCTTCTGCCGCCCCATACGACACCCTGGTCTGTCAGCATGGGATTGGGATTAGTAATCTATGCCGCCCAAAAAAAAAAAAATTGCAGTCACGTTTTTTAGTTAACTTAATGATTACTAGAATACTTCGTGAACAACCTCAGTATCATGAGTCAGGCACTCAACTATAAAAGGCGATGGCTTCTATTGGACAATCGGTGCTTTTAACGAATCAATGCCATAAAAACATGTTGTTACGGTTTGTTTATCTCTGCCAGTTAATAACGCTGTGACTTCGATTTGGCTTCAGTCTGCCATATTAGCGCCAGACTAGCTCGATTTTGGCTGTGACCTTTGTTACTTCTATGCTCGTATTATTCAAATACTTTTTTGGTAACGATAGACACTCATAGCAATACACTAGAATTTTCTGCATCGTGGATGGCGACATACACATGGTATGGACAACATAGAAATACTAGGAGACATAGAAATACTAGGAGACATAGAATAATAGGAATTTAAATTCGTCATTCAAATTTCTACCGGAAATCGAATGCAAAACCCATTGAACAACGACATGGCGTGGCATCAATTGCGTCATACGGGTGATCAATTTGTTACATAATAATTATAAGGATCAACTTAAGTTACAATAAGTTAAAGTTTTCTCCACTAATGATGTAATGTATACGCTCATCTTTTCTCCCTTAAATTGTATAATTATAATACGAGTATTTCTAGAGTCGGGAAACGTTTCACGGACCTCATACCTACTCGAATAGCGCAATCACTAACAACTGCGCTACATGGTTGCATTTCATGTAACTGGTAAGATATTATTATCTGCTTTTCTCTGCAATTCCAACGCTTATTCATATATTTTGGATTTCTGAATAAATAAACCCCTATTGTGTGCGGACCTAGCATAGTACGAAACTTCTTTCAGAACTATCATATTTGATATTTCTATAAATTCCTAGATACATTTTGTTGCACGAATTCCAATTTCGAGCAAGAATGGTTAATGTTCGTATTTACCTGCTAACATTACAAGGAGATAATATTAACGGGAATATTTCTCATAACGAGCCCTTTCATTTGTTACGTCAAATGAAGCACTTGAATCCCTAAAAGGCGTGCAATCACCGCGATGTCAACTTTGAGAGCAATATGAAGAACTGCCGGGAACGTAGGTTTCCTCACGACATTTTACTACGCCAAGGTCAAGGACAAATTAAAAAAAAACTGTAATCCGCCGTTTTGCCGTGGTGACTTTCTAAGAATTACATTTTTCTTTATAATTATAATAACTATGATTATAAACTCGAAAGAGAAAAAAAAGTTTTTCAAAATCGTTTTCTCTACATTTTTCTTCACTTTTTTCAGCAAAAGTTCCGTTTAGGAATTTCGTTCCAATCCGTAAAATCAAAATTGGATATGGATTAAAAGAAGAAACGAAAACACAAGCTTATGAAATACTAAAATTTTCTCGAAAAGAAAAGATACAGAGATTTTTTAAACTTTTTCAATAAGTCTACACCAACAATTGAAGATACTAAAATTATAAATACAAGTAAAGGTACATACTTCTCATTGCAAATTCAGTATGAATGTTATTCAATTAAATAATAGACGATATTATGTCATTCCGACTGGCGATGTCTAATCAATGCCATATAAAAAGGTACTGGATACGCGTCATTAAACATTCATTAACATAACCAAAGAATCGTGTAACGTAGAAGTGGCAATTGTGTTCTATTCAACACCTACGAGTGCGACATAATATGGAGCAATTTAGCATTGATAATCGATATTATACTTTGGTAGATAAGCGTGGAAAACTGTGTGATATCCAGAAACTTACAATCGTTGGATGGACGGCTATCATATTATAATTATGTAATCGGGTTAGAAAAAATAATTTAAATGTCAGTCATGGTTAAATTTTTAGAAATATGCGCTTTTATTTAGTTTTAATAGATATTGAAAAACAGGTGGCGCCATCTATAACCGTCCAAATTCTAGCTCGACGAATTGAAACACATCACGTTTAATCATAGGGTTTGTGTCTATTATGACACAGGAATACAATTTATCCCACTTCCCGCCCAAAATGTGAAGCAGTCATTTGTTTTTAAGTTAATGACAATTCTATTAGCAATATATCTTCAAATAACTACAAACAGATTGCATTAGTGCAGAATACCTCCACGTGACCAGGAATAATGAAACATGTATGCAGATTTCAACATCTGGCGAGCTACAAACTACAATACAAAGAGACACAATGCGAAGAAGTATTCTATTTAGATCATAAATACACGTACACAGCAAACAAGTGCCTCTGTTTTGAATACAATACAATATCTGTTATAGTATCTTTATAGTTTATTGTATTGTATTCCAAATATACGTTGTTACGATATCATTTGGCCTCTTTATCGAAATCATTCTACGTACGAGTATTTGTTAAGGGTCGTTTTGGGAAGTAGAAAAATATTTCGTAGGAAGTTTGTTCTATTGTATGACTAAGACGATATAAGGATATTTTGTGTATGACAATATTAGTACTGTAATCGTTTATCAATTTTGAAGAATATTATAAAACTTTTTACACTTTATTTTTTTTTCTTTTGTAGATGTTAACTAGTAATTAATGTTTTATTAAAAACGTAATTAATGTTAGGAAAAAATTATATTTTTCAGACTTTTATACTGTCAGATATTTGTGTTTAATACAATATCAATTGCAACCCACGATTAATTGTTTTAACAGTTTTAAATAAGCATTGGATTACTATAGTCTATACATTATTTAATTAATGAACAATAAACCGAAAACCAATTAATTAATTGATAACACACAAAAGATTAAATTAAAACTGGATGGTTTAAACAAATATTGGTTCTATGTGGAAATATTTGATTGAGAATTTAATTAATTTTAATCGATCTACAGATTATTTACTACATTTGTTTTAATTGGTTAAAATTGTTTTAATTATAATTATTCATCATATCAGTGATTTGTTGAATTGACGAAACTCAAAAGTTAATGATCATTATAAGTTATCGGACGAATAATTATCACTCCCATTTATTACAAACCATGTATAACTACAATTAATTGTACTGTCAATGTAATTTTAAATATTCCATGCTCTATGTACCTAAGAGCCTATATACTTCTGAGACCTTTGATGTATCCGAATTTAAGAAGTTAGTTGCTAGAATACAGCTAAAACAAGCTAAGTAATTCTCACTCACAAAGAGAATGCTTCTATTATTCCAACGGAGAACGCTCACTAGTAACCGTAAATTGAACTTTACCGCCTTCGTCGTAATTTTTAGTTAGTTGAATTGTTTGGCTATGAGAGGACCTCATTACACGCCTAAAGTCGGAAGAGACGATCGTAGCAAATTACTTTGGTTAAAAAGGGCTCGAATATTTTGTACGGAAGCTTACCTACGTTTACGCAATTTGAAAAAAAAACTGGTAGGTAGTTTTTTTTTTTGTATTCAAATACAACATCTTTTTTTGTACGGGAATACCATCAAAATAAAAAAAATACTTCCTAAACTGAATAAAACATTTCCCATACGATATTATGTTCTCATGTATTGTTACTAATTGTATTCCCTTGAAAATCCTTTAAAGTAGGTAACAAAAGAAGTTTAAGTTTTACGAGTAGTTTTATAGACGTCTGTTAATCGAAATATTTTTGTTTATTGAAATACTTTTGTTTCTCCGATTATATTATCCATCGGGTAAACAGACATTAGTTACTGTTGGTTCATATTACCTAACCTACATGTTCCATTAAACTTAATTGGATCGGACCGAAGTTTGAGATTTATATCGGCGTCTTGGCGTCACAATCCCATGTAATAGGAATCCAATAGGACGACTGAATGAGGCTTACTGGGTTCGCAGACACTCGATTTCCTAAGAAGATTACCTATTAGGTAGAAGGAAGTTTTTGCATTTGACTGTACTTAATTTTATTATTAAAACTTGTACATAAAAGCTTAATATTATTATTATTGTTATATGGTTATATTTTACTAGACGGTACTCTTAATAGCTAGAGAAAATAGATCGTTATTTATATTTTATGCTCCTGTAAAAACAATTAATAATAGACTGTTTTCGAATTTATTTTATAGTTGGAAAACTCTGCTCCACATGAATTCAATTCGGACTTCATTAGTTTACTGGTTTCCGTAATTTCAAAGGCAACAACCGAATCTTTTTTTTATTTTGAAAATTGGTTTATTAAGAACCTTTTTATCACGAACGCATGTAGGTATCTACTTTTAATACAAATACTCAGGTTTTATAATACAAGTAAAGGTGTAGGTAAGATTATTATATAAAAAAACGCACGGAACTTTCAGAACACGAGTGAGACTTACAATTGGTCAGTTCTTTACATTAAAGCGTGTTAAAAACGAGATTCGCTTAGTCTTTGTGCTGTAATTGAGGCTGGGGTCCCTCAATAGAAGTTCGAAAGTGTCATTACCACCGGCTTTGTTGCCGTCTGGACTGAGGTCACTCTCATTGTTTACGTGTAATTTATACCTCCAACGAGCTCGACAAAGACCTCCTAATCTAACCTTGTAACAAACAAGCTTTTCAAAGCTTTCGGCACAATGGTGGGTTGTGTTACCGATGGGATGTGAAGCGTGCGTTTTCGAATAATACTTAATACGTTACGTTGAACAGTTTTATTTTGGTCAAACCTACTTGTGTTTTTAAAGGGCAATTGAAGTGCCAAAAGGGTTGATTTTTACAGTCCAAACGGCTTGACATATTTCAGTGTGTGAAATTTCAACGAATTCGTCTCTTTTCATTCTTCCTCGTGTTATTGAACTTTTTTATAAGCGAAACTTAAACTCCCATAAGAAATATTATTGCAGCCTGTTTTTTTGTCGGAAACGAAGCACGAGTCAGTTGCTAATTATGTATCTAATAATTGGTTACTGAAAGACATATGTTACCTACATAATTAATACATATTATAATTTCTCCCAATTATTACGTGTTACCTATTGACATTCGATAACAAACAAACCGAAGGACTGACTGATTAAGATTATATTTACACGATACATTAATAAAGCGACAGGTGGCGCCGTAATCAAGTTATTAACATTTCGTATTCAAATATATTTCAGAACAATATCTACCATTCATCTGCAAGTAACATTCCTACAACATAAATTAAATTGGATTTAGAGTTTTCAACTTGATTAATACAATTTGTCTTATGAATTATACGTATGAAGTAATTTGGCGTGTGTAAATTCGTAACTTTTATAATTAGTACAGTGAGTTTCAAAGGAGAATGCCATCACTCGTGCACATATTGGCCCTATATGTCCACTATTAGAACTGTATGGATTTGATATTATGCAGTTTAAACAAGGAATTTAAGAGGGAATTGGATTAAAAATTGTTAAAAGTCGCACTGTTCACGTCAGGTCAGTTCAGCGTGCAGGGAAATGACCACGTTTTCTCTTGCCTTCTACCTAGCCCTAGACCACTAGTGTCTCCACCGAGTTTTCATTCCTAGAGATATGACAGAACTTCAGTATCCGTAGATAGTTTATACTTTACCTGAAATGACAGCTTCTACTATACCTACGCGTCACTTTAGAATTCTGTTTTAGAGAGACATGAGAATTTTGTAGTCTTAATCATAAATAAATGGAGTACGACAGAGAGAATGTGATATAGGAATTCTTACACCGAGACACGTAAAAATCATTTCACAGTTGCCTTCAAATAGCTCGCAGATTTGAAAAATATTTGTTTTGGACATTAACAGTTTCTTTGATAAAAGTTGAAACTTAAAAAAATCTATTACATTATAGAATATCGTTGTCCCTCATTAATCAGTACGTAATTTAATCATCTGATCTGTTAGAGCCGAATGTTTCGAAATGATGGAGCATTTTGTAAAAAATAAATTTTCTAATTGGATCCTTAAAATATCATTTCACAAATCGACTAAAATAATTGTAAAAGACGTCAATTCATCCGTTTCTAATATTCGTGTAATCTCAAAAGAGTTCACTGAAGTTAAATTGTTATTTGAATCGTACTGTATTATTTTACTTTGAAGTAAATTGAATTATTAATACAACGAATTTAGAAGTTCCATTAACTTGTAATATGATCCGTAAGCATGATAAGAGTTGCCAGTTACTACGTAATTGAAATTCAGGAAGGCAAGGGATTGTATTTAATTTGGACAAAGTTGTAGTGTTTGAGCAGTTAAACAATTCTCAGGCATAACAATTGATAACTTTTGATTGATGAAGTCTGTTACAGTTTGTATCTTAATGAAGAAACAGTAGGAAATCATTGACGTAATTGAAGACGCCTACGGTTTGCCTGTGGAAATGTAGTTTTACAAAAAGTAATGGGTAATGAGCTAAATGGTTGTTGTGTGCAAGTAAAATTAAAATATTGTATTATTTACTAAGTATCTTCATCTAGCATTAAGTCTAATATAGTAAAGTCCATTGCAGGTATTGTCTATCGAGACTTTAGGAACTTTTATGTTGATAGAAGTTATTTTTCTTTTGTCTTATTTTTATAATGTTATTCATATTTCAAATTTAGACGTTCGTTAAGAGAGTTATTAGTACCTAAGACGAAATGAATTATTTGAATTTGAATTCGAAGTTCTCGCAAGCTTTCACAAAATCTTTTCTTGCTATATAAGACTCTAACATAAATAAATTAATAAAGCTATTATATTCATAGGGCTGTACTGGGGTACCCTGTATCGTAGGTGCCATGGACAACACAAATTGGCCAAGGATACACTATACAGGTACAAATTGAGAACAGATAATAATTTAAATTCAACATTCAAATCTCTGCGTCACTGGGAATCGAACCTAGGACCTATTGAACGATGGTCTGCCATGGTAAACGTTTTACCATACGGGTAAAACCTACTTTTATGCATTCTTAGGTTCAGTAGCACAAGGTTAATTTCAAGTAGTTAATTGTTAGGCGATGTTTGTTACTGGGATACAATTGCAACTTATTTGTACAGGTGTACACGACTATGTTTAACGATATACAGATATTGCAAGAGTTGTTTGTAAAAATGCGTGGGTAAGTTGTACCTAAATATACGTGAAGTAACTCGAAATATGGTTTGTGGCTGGTACGTCATATTTTTTTTATTTTGTAAAACTTATACATAACGAACGATACTTTGTATTCAAGGAATTACTTTAATAAAGTAGACCAGAAGCTGTTTTGATATTACATGATTGTTATTTAAATATTTTACATGCTTTTATTTTATAAACTGAATTATAAAAAAATACTAAGTTAGTCTTATCTCAAACATTTACTTTTTCCATTTTAAGAAAAAAATACTTAAAATTGTGCCGCACTACGAATTTCATATGACATTATAACGGCATATTTCATACTGTTTGAACAGTTCGGGCAGCTGAATTTCAGTGGAAATCCGGGGAATTCAATGGTATTAAGATTTAAATAGATAGAGAGTTTTAGTTTCTGCATCAACATGATAAATGATAGCTTGCGGAATTTATTGTAAAGTTATTTGTATTGTGCACTGCATTGGAGGATGAATAATTCAACTAGAAATATCGATAGAAACTTTATAAGTTCAAAGTATGTAAGAGCATTAATTTATTCATGAAAGATGCAGTGTGGATGCAATAAATATGTATGCTATAGGTGTATCCACGTGATTGTGTCCTTTTATTTATAATCGAACAGAGCCAAACGAGGCTAATGTTTTTCATTACTTACACGTAGGTATTTATGTATTTGTGTAGCCTACTATGTATGTATTGTATGCATGTATATTTTATTAGGCTATATATTTTTTTAACATGGCAACACACCTCTAAAACTTCAGCCATCTAGTTACATCAAAACGTCACGGGGAAATGTAAAAAAAATCAATTTTTCTAACGTCTTTCTAACTATCTACCATCAAAAAGAGTAAAATCTTTTTTTTTAACTTATTATAAAACTTTGTCGCTGAGCGACCATATCGTCCCGTAAAGGCAACACACAAGCCTACAATCAAAGACAATTAATTGTCATAACTTGTGCACAACCATAACTCAAGTTACAAATCGACCCATAACCTATATTTCTAAAGAGACAAGTAAATCAATTTGATACTTGCAGCGACTTCAATGTTCATAATAACGTTTGCCGGCACCAAGTTTCCAAGTTGGTTGTAACTTCGTCGACTTTACTCGTAGATTACGGTCCTGCGTTATTTGTAACGAGAAACAAGAGCTACTGCTATTCAATTTGAATTTGATTCAGGGAGACGATTCATTTAAGTCAGCGTGTCGAAGTTAGAGTAATTTGAAGTAAAATAAAGAGGTCTTGGGACGTTACTTGCTTTGTAGCTGTGACTATGCTAAGATTACTTAGGTATACTACATCAAAAATGTGACTAAACAATGGCTTTTTAAGTGTTTAAGTGAGATGTATAAGTATTTGGGTTACGTCTTGTAGTCTTCTTCTTTATAAAATTAGTTAGTGAAGGGACCGCTTTTAACTAGTTACTAACTAGCCAACGCCCGCAGCTTCGCCCGCGTCAGAGTAGTTAAAAAATATATATTTGATTTATTCCAAGGGAACCTATAATCCAAGTTTCAGCTTAATTCGTTCAACGATTAGAGCGTAAAGGACTTACAAACATCCAAATATCCAAACATCTAAATGTCCAAACATCTTTAAAAACTTTTACATTTATAATATTAGTAGGATACAATCTCTTCGTGCAGCCCTACAACGTGAGGCCTCTTAAGATACCCTGGTCTACTGACATGGGATAGGGGATAGTATACTATACCATTCTAATACGACCCCGTTTCTTTCCCGTCTGCCAATAGTGCCAATACATTGACGACTATTTATTTATTTCAGGAGTTGCCGTTTCTACAAACTACTTATGTATTTGTTTTTTTTTAAAACACTCAACGTAGCATACGTAATAACGGCAATTTTCGGAACTGACAAGCTCATTTCAAACTTCCCTCATAAATGTTCTTAATGACGTTGCATAACGTGAAGCTTTTGAAATTGGAACTTCAACACATGCGGGTAGAACTGTGAAACTCAGTAATGCAGCTTCTGGGATTTCTCTCAAACAAAAGGCTGAATATACTAAGCACTAAGTTGAAATAAGTCTATGCGTGTCCGAGAACTAGATGGATTTTGTTAATAACCTAAGTCGTGGAAATAATCTTGTCACAAGCAAAAATATGTTTTTGCAAAAATATGCATTCTTATGTAATTTTAATCATATTAACATAAATGTGTCTATATTTCCTTCCAGATATGATTATCAGTTTTCTAGAAAAGAGTAGGTTAATAAGCTTTTACCAAGTTAGTGTGTCCTCGATTCTAGACTTCATCGCCACGTAACATTAATTTTAATCTTTGTCAAGCAATAACTTATTAAATAGCAAATTAAAAAAAGTTATTCAACCCAATGTCATATTTTAAAAAATTCCACATTCTTAACCCAAATATAAAAAATGTGTGCAAGTGAAATAACTGGGGCGTTAAATTTTTATTACCCCGAAACGTTAATAATATATGCGAGTAAGAAATGTATTCGGTCTCTCCGAGCGAGCGGTCGTCCATGAACTTCTATATATTTCATTTCAATGTTTTAACTGAAAAAATAAGAAATGGAGTTCAGCAAAGTAATCTTACAAGCATTTACAGAAAAGTTAAGAAATTTTGTACTTTGTAATGTAAGATAGGCGTCACTAGTCACTGAATCAACATTATTTTGTTTAATAAAACAGTCATCTCAAACCATAACGATTTAATAAATAAAAGTAAAATAAAAAGATGGTTAATGATTAGATTATCTAATACTTATTGCTCAGTTTATTAAAAATCCCCAACTCAAAGAAAAATGCTAATGATTTTATCATGGTAGCTAAAAGTTCGTTGAATAGATTAACACGAAAAACTTTTTCCTTTAGCAATTTAAATTGGATACTTGACTGAATTATGTAGTAACGTTTATTCAATGCTTTGTAGAAAATTTTACAATATATATTTTTTATATTAATATGAGTACCTACTAAAATAAAAAACTTGATACAACAACAGTACAACCACGCGTAATTCAAATAATAATAAATAACAAAAGGATTAATAAAACTATGAGCCTATGTACACGAAGTTTTTTGAACGTGCTTAAAACCCGCGCTACGATACAAATATACGTTTTAAGCCCGTTCCACTTGAGTTGGGGACGCGTCATATGAAAAAAGCGCAGAGGACGAGCGTATCAAAAAACATGCGTCTTCAACGCTTTCAAAAAACGGTGAGAAATATGTACAAATATTCACCAATTCTAGTTACAGTTTTGTGATGACGTTCAAAAAACCTCTCTCCGCCTCTCTTTTAATGGTTAAAAGAGCTCATAAAACTTTGCAACGGTAACCGTTCCATCTTCTGTCATAACTTCCTATTTACGACGTAGCTAATTTGGTCACGAATACATAAATCGAAAAGTCCGATTGACATAAGTTGAAAATAGAGACGGCTCAACCACGGAAGAAATAACTAACTGTATGTATTACTCGTTGTTCTTTTTTTGCTCAATTAGACCGCGATTAATCAACTTTCTTTACACATTCATATTTGTATGCTTAAAAACTCGCTAGTTGAGTTGAAGTTCTGATTTTTAATGTATTAAAAAATTACTATATTTTTTTATATTTTAGTAACAGTGACTCTATTAAAGGAACAATAATTGAAATAAAATAACTAAGAATACTAACAAGAAATAAATTCGATCAATTGTTTAATACAGTTAAAAGTACTAACTTTATTCAGTTTCTATTTATTCTTATTTTTTTTAGAATCAAAGATATCATAAATATTGCAATAAAATCAATAATCGACTTTCAAGGCTTAGTCGATTAGTAAGTCAACTAAAGTCGTACCCAACCCATCACTAGTCGACAGCAGTATTTTTATAGCTCACAAATCACGTACGTGGGGTGTCCACGAACCTTGTAACTTCGGTTCCCATATAAGTCGCTACCAAAATAGATTCTCGAGTACTCAGTATTTACTCTCTGCATTACGACTCCGAACTAGCTGGACATCAGCTTCGAAAATTAATTTAAGCTCTCTGTAGTGGGCATAAAGTTTATATTTATCTGCCCTTTGCTTTATTGTGTTTTGGATTTCCCGATGTGATTATATGGACTGTTTATTTTGTACGTAGGTTCGTTTAATTGCATCTGGCCAGCGCACGTGCTAGTTACGAAAATAAATGAGTGATGGAAACCAGGTCTCCATCTCCAATGGGTTTAAGTTATGGCACGTTCGGGTTAAAAGTAATATTATAAATAGTAATATTTCCATTACGTGCTTCCGCTTTGGTAATGGTATTGAGATTTAATAATTCAATACGGTTTGTTATTATCGCAACGTAGTTTTTGAAATCTATCGGCAACCGTAATTATTCTGTGAATAGTTTGATAGCTTTAATAATTACTTAGTTTATTTATATAACGAATAGGTTTACATATTTAAACTACGAAGTGATTAAAATAAACAGTCAGAATAAACCTTTGTGATCAACAGAATATGTGTAAAAAATATTTTTATTTTATTTTATTTACACTAGATATTGTTTGAAATGACAAAATAAACTACTGCACTTCGACTAAATAACCATCTAACTACACCTATGTTACTTGCACAGTGGAAACGAATCCAAACACACACTCACATGTTGAAATCCGTCAAGCTATATAACTTGTCAAAAATTGACACATCCTTAAAAACAAATATGTATACTCGTACATACATATTATGCTTGAAAATCATTACTCTCCTTCTATCACATTCGGGTTAAACCCAGTCCATACTATGTCTGTCCTAGAATAGTCAGCACGACAAAGTTGTAATAAAGTTAATTTGTTACCAGAACAGTCAAAATTACAAAACCATTTCACTTGGTTAATTTGGTTATACGACTCGGCTTTTGTGTCTCTGTGTTTATTAGCCGTAAAGCTTATGAGATCTGCAAATGATAATATAATGTTAGTACTTTTAGAAATATTATAGTGGTTTGTACATTATCTTCATGATATATACCCATTGTAAAATTGACAAAAATTGTTTAAAAAATCCTTTAAAATTTTATTAGTATGAATTCTCCGTGGAAATTGTAATCCTCGGTTTAACTTTAATTCAAAGAGCAGATTAGAGTTAATAATACTGAATCTATTAAACCAGAGATAACATCGACTGAACTTAATCGATTAAGGTACGTTGACTATACCTTCAATTTCTAACTCGAGTGAATGTCGAATGGAAGCCGTCAGTTACCGGATACGTGCTATTACTCTGTGCCAAATCGTAATCGTTTTCCTATCTACAAAATAAATTGAAGTAAATAAATATAAACAAAGACATACTCCATTTCGTACGAAAATAACACCAGGAATATTCGTGTTTATTTATTATACAGATTTATAACTGATACGAAACTACTGCTGCCATCTTTTGAGTTTTCCCCGGACAGACAATTTGTGTGTCCGAGGAATGCCGGTCCAGCTTATAATATTAATCAACTAAAGTAAATTTCAGATAAACTTAAGTATACATATTTTTTTATAAACGTCTGGGAAACCCCGTTTGTCTTAATATCTAGGGCTTGGGAAATAATTGTGTTTCTAATTTAGGTAATCAAATTTTTGTCTCATTGGAAATTGAATCCAGGACCTTTTAAATGGCAATCCAGCAAGTTAACTATTGTGTCATACGTAACTTTATTCGTCTTGATTGATTTTATTAATCACTTAGTTACCAGAGTGGTATTTTTGTGCCCACATCAGCTACCCATAATTATAACGGTTAACTAGTCGTGGAAGAGTTAACAATGAAAGTTGAATGGACATACCTGGCATAGCGCCACGGGAAATGCTATGCCATAAGCGGTAGACACCCAGTAGAATGCCAATGAGGTTTTCTATTTCAAGTAGTTTACACACGAGTCTCAAGCTAGACTCGGGACTAACTTTATTTCTATCGATTTTGGAATACGATGTCTTAGGAACCACTTAAATGATGAGATACGTCTTTACCTTTGACCTGAGTGTGGGTTGGCGTTATTTAGTGGACAACCCAGATGATATAGCTCAACAATTATTCATCATCATCGTCATCATCACAATCCTTAACTGTCCCACTGCTGGGCTCAGGTCGCCTTTAACAGTAACACGAGTTAGGTAACGATTGTTACCTATAACAACCGGGACCGAAGGATTAACGTAAGAGGCAAAGTACGGAATCACTCAAGAATTTTTTGTACGTAACGGTCACCCATAAACTTTACGACTGCACCCGCAGTTGCTTTACATCGTCAATCGCTCAGGATCGATGCAACCCGGCGGGCTATGAGCGCTTCTCATTTAAAATACGTTAAACATTCAAAACAATAGACATGAAATTAAATGTCTCGTCTCGTTAGTAATTCTCAAACTCCAACACCCTTTACACGGAAACAATTGTCTCGAATCTCGAATCAAGTCGACATAATTAATGTGTGGTGTTCCGCTTTACTCCAACACCCCGATCTGGTGATTGTACTACCTGTTAGATTGTAACAGAAATGGAAATAAAACTGCTGTTTCTATTTATATAAATTTGTCAAAACCTGCCTACATTAGAATACTACCTACTATCTATTTGTAATCTATTTAATTGCACAAAATATACCTACTTCGTATGCTAACAAAATCTTAACTACGAGTATACCTAGTAAGTCTACCAATCCAGCTTGCAAAACTACCTATCATGGCAATAAACTTAATGATTTGTCAAATATTGTTGTGTCATATTTTGTCATATATTGTCATTGTCATATAACTACTATCTTAATTTAATATAGATACAATTTCCTAGTTTTAACTTTTGTTCCACTTTGGAATATTTTTACCTTAATAATAAAAGTTGGTAAAAAAGCTCTAATAGTTCAATACCAAATAGTTAAATACTACTAGTATGACTCATCTGAGAATCGCCGCTTTCGATGTCCCTCGTTCCGAGTCATTGTTTATAATCGGTGCTAAAGAATTTTAAACGCTACATTAATTCTGTTTACTAGTGCGTAGATACTTGAATTGATTTATTTAATTATGTTAATGACTCACCGAATACCGGCGTCTATTGTACAATACAATAGTCATCTAGGATCCAATTTATAAATGTCATTGTACGTATAAAAAATTTAGCATTATACGTATAGTTATATTTTTATGTAAGTCACAAATGAAATATGTTACTCATTCATGATAGATTTGTGTTTGTAATTTGATTTTTATCTATATTTTTTCCATAGATTTTGTTTTTTTTTTACATTAAGTTCTGTACAAAATCGTTGAATAATAAAAGTTTTAAATTAGTTATTATCTAAATTATTTATTTTTACGCATAAAAATGCCAAACTAGAAATCCGACGTACAATTATCTACGGCCGCATAATATAAATCTTGTGAAGTTATTGTACACAAATTGTTAGAACGTAAGCACAGTGTATAAGCTCCTTTATTAGTATTTCGCCGTAATAGAAACTCGACTGGCCACATGGAGTTTTTCTCGCTTCTTGTGTCATTGATCAACCATGGAGATTCATTCTTGAAAGGAGTTCAATTAATTAACGTTATTGTTAAAAAAAATGTCAGTCGCTACACTATAAAAAATATAAATATTTAAGTCAAAAAAAAGTTAAACGGATTTATTAAAAAAAAGTACTCAAACTTAAAAATCATTCGGAATGTCCTAAAAGCAATCATCACATCACTCTCCTCAACAATCTACGGCATTGATCAGACAAATAATAATAGAAACGTTGGGCGTAGTAGGTACTTGCATATTTAATTGTATTTGCATAATTTGGGGTAATTTAACCATTAGTTAATATTTTTAACCATTTGTCTTCTAATCTACGGATCAAGAAACCGACCGATATTTTTTTTTTTTTTTTATTTCATTAAGCCAACAAACGAGCAGACGGGTCACCTGATGGTAAGTGATCACCGTCGCCCATGGACATTAGCAACACCAGGGGCATCACCAACGCGTTGCCGGGCACGAAGGAAGTGATGGACCCGCTTCTTGAAGGACCCTATGTCATAGCATAATGGAAAGATCAAAACCGACCGATATACCTTAGTATATACATATACACATAAAATTTCAAGTGTTGTTCGTTCTATATAGTTTTTACAGATACAAGAGTAACCGTTATTCTATGTGAAATTGAAAGTAAAATCTTAATCTAAAAATTAATTATGTCTGAATCGGGACCATCTGTGTTACAGTATTGAAGGCTGTTATTGGAAAGCTCAGGGAGCGTCCACTAATCACGTAAGGCGATTTTGGCGATTTTTTACCCCCCTTCGTTTATGGTGAGATGTTGTGAGATATGTATCAACCTCTCCCCAGTCCCCAATATCACGAGACATTTTTCTAATTGTATATTTTAAGTATAAATGCGTTGGATTTATTAAAACAACATACTTGCTTAGTATTATATTCTAGTTCATTAGTTTCTATTTTCTAAATAATTTTACTCAATTTCATGAGATGATATAAGATAGGGCTTGAAAATTTAACGCCCCCCCCCCAAACCTTAATGTCTCATGTCAATAATGAACATCCAATCCCTACATTTCATAAATATTCAAACTAAGTATCTAATAGTATTAGGCAACGTAACAGAATAATAAAAAACAGCAAAACGTTTTTGCATAACCATAATAAATTTTAAGATCAGGAAATCGTTTCCCGAACCCCCAATTCTGTCTAATGGTGCTCCATACAGCGTGCATCAATCACGCTTGCTAATATTTTCTGTCAGGTCAATTTACTATTTATTATATCAAAGAGGCTTTTGATTAATTTGCTTTGTTCCTGTCATTCAAGAAGAAGGATGTAATCTGCCAACATTGTATCTGATAAACTTAACTTTATTGTAATTTATTATTGGCAATTTGTTAAAGAGAAGAGTCTATTGTTCAGATGTGGTAGGTAGTTATTTTTTATTTTAATAGCTAGGAAGCATACGGTTGATCACGCATACATCTATGTATAACACATTTGGTGACCAATGTGTGACAATGTGGCACATAAATACTTGTGTGACTCTAGAGGAATAATAATCGTGGATTAGGTGCTAGTTTTTAATGGTTTAGCTTTTTTAATTTCTTAATAACTTATTACACGACAGATTCTCTTTAGGCATACTTAGTGCTATTCTAGTCTATAGCCACTGGTATTAGATTAAATCAGTCTCGCCGTGCACATGGTCCATGTAATTGGATCGAAATATCGGTGCTAAATAAATAGATCGTGAGTACTCGTTATACTTTAAAAAACTGGTATGAAATGCTTTTAATCCCCTTTTAGGCCCCTGGTCTATACCAGAAGGGTCATACCAGGTCCATACCTGAAGATTTATATCTAACGATAACAATAACCATCATTACCAATCTAATCTACCTAATGTTTAATCGCTCACTTTTAAAAGAGTATAATGATAAGACGGCATTGTAGATAAGTTTATAAAGAAGCAAATTCCGTCGGCATTGAAGCATAACTCAGAAATGTCTAGAAACTTTTTCAATTGAAAGGGACCGAATATTTTTTCAGTAAGTATAAAACATCTGTAGAAGTACTCGTGCAGACAGACGTCAACCGTCGACTACAATAAAAATTCTATTATGTCTGGGTCACAGCTCTCGAACAAGTCAGAAAGTTTCTGTTACAAGTTATTTGATCCAGTAACTAACGCGACTTTTAATTGAATTTAAAAAAGAATAACTTGACCAAAAATATCTTGTCTTTAAATAACAATTTGGCTTGTTATACAAATTGAGTTATTTTGTTCGTCGTATTTATTCTAGACTGCGTCAGAAAGAGCATAATATTTCTTGATCGTATGTATGTTTAAGTATGTCCTATATTTCCTATTCTACAGTCTAAACGGCTTGAAAGATTTCAACATAACTGGTGTAGTACAGCAGGAGGATTCACTGTGTCGTGTTAGGAACAACACAGCAATACACGAACTCTTACATACCGAGAAAGAAAACTTAAATTCATCTTTAAATTCCCGCCTCACTGGGAATGGATCCCAGGACTCATCCAACGGCGAGCCATAGTAACCATTATACGAGGGGTCAAACTAAATGAAAATGAAATAAAACATGTCATTATAAAATACGTGTTACGTAATATCAAAATGCTATTGAGTAGACCTGTATTGTAAATTACAATGTCCAGGAATAACAATTTTATAAAATCCATTAAATGAGAACCGACTTTTGTATTCCTTTATAATAAGGAACGTGAATTCGTTAGTATAAAAGGCCGACCTGTTGGGATAAGCCATGTAAACCATCTACTGATCTCTCACGCAATTTTTCAGAGTAATTATTTTCTTTGTTTCGGACCTTTTTGGGTTCATATTTTTTAGTAACTTTATGAATATTTGGAGAGTATTTTATGGCATAGGTTCTCAAACTTATTTCAGTCATTAATTTTGAGACGTCATATTTTTAAAGCCGCTTATTGATAGTATTAATTAGCCTACATCACTCGCACTATGGAGACGAATCTAATGACACCCTATATGTTAGAACATACTTTTCAATTTGTCAAGTTGTTTGGGCTATAGTGTACCAGAGAAATGGACATATACAAGAATGTATGTATAGAAGTATAATATTAAAATTTATATATAGAAACGCACGAAATATATAATCCAAAAGGTGGCGCAGTCGGGTAAAAGGTCTAAGAGTTACGCCAAAACCAATATCACGTCAATAAGTATAGGTAGTAGGAATTTTAAAAGTTTCTGCTTCGATACAGCGAAGTTTGACGTTTGTTCGATAAACATTATGACAAGCCACTTTACGGTACTCTGAACTGAAAACACAAATAACTTACAGAGAATCGGTTGGAGTTGTTTGTTTACGAAGTTAAAAGGCAGAAGGCATACCAGGATAACAGAAAGTAACACGAATAGTACTATTAATATTAACAAAACCAAATTCATAATTCTGCTACAGTTTTTCTCGAAACAAGACTCATCTCGTAGTAATTTTACGCTAACAAAACAGACTGAAAATGTAAGTATGATATTTGGATGACATATTTAAGTGTGTCTCTTTCTATCTCTTTCTCTTTTCTCTGTGTGTTCTCAGCGCGTTTACTAAAAGTTTTATCTCCATAACATACTCTAGGTCTTTAAATCGAAGAGTAAGATATGGTATCTTCTCTACAATCAGTTAACAAAGCAGTTCAAAGGTCAAAAATGCTAGGCAGTGTCTACGAATAACAAATCAAAGAATTGTTAAAATCCACTAATTAACTACTACAGAACAGTCTCTTCGTAATTGCAAGCCGAGAACATACTCTGTAACGTAGTTGTACGGCGAATTGGTAGAGGAATAATACGTAAAGAGAATAAATTTCCTTAAACCCTAATAAGACTACTCGTCCATTTCCCGCATCATGTACTAAGCGAAATATTTATTTGGAGTATTCTTCCACACGTCCAAAGACTCTTTTTTTTTGTTTCAAGGAAGAAGCGCAATTTAGTTCCATATAAATCCTTTTGAGACAAATAAAAGTGAACGTATTTCTTGTGAACATTTAATCAAGTAGACGTCAGCCGTTCAAAGAATATTGACGTCGATATATCTGAGAACATGAGGTGTCTAGTCTAGAGAAAAGGCTATAAATTCCCCGTTTCTCTAACTCCGATTCTATGGAATCTGAGCCTAATAAAAATGGATATCTGACGTAGATTCGACAACCTTGTAGGTTATTTTCAACTGTATCCGTAGCGATCTTCAATAATCTAAATATTATTATTTCTGTCAAGAAAATGTAAACGATGGAGTTAGCTCCCATTCGAGGTTTTTCCTAAGCGTTATGACATAGGATCATAAAAAGCTCTACTAGTTTTACTTTTTGGTATCAAGTAACTATATTTTAAAGGTGAACATCCCAAAGAAAGATTTCTCGTTATTCTGCCAACATAGAATAGCTATTGCCTTAAAGAAATATTCATTACTTTAGTTAAGAGTAAGTAGACTACTAAGTAAGAATTAAAAAATAGAACCAAATAGTAACGGTGGACGTAAAAAATCATCTCTCTTGTTTTAGCCGTGTGAAATTAAATGTAGCGTATAAAGTGTTCAGGTGTAATACAGTTTACCCTCTCAGTCGAATGTTTGCTTTCAATGGACTGGCAAAGCCGTAGACAGGGAATACTAAGAGCGGTTTCAGACTAGCGTTTTTTACGCGCGTATAAGCTTGTCTTTGGGAGCGCATGAAGGCACATAATAGGCACGCCTTTTGACACACGCGCAACTATTACGAGTGTTGACGCGCTTTTAAGGTCTTATGCGCGAACCACGGCTTTTTCGTCTTTTCAGTCGACAGCGACGCGATGTCATTACCGATTCGAGCAAACACGCCGAAATATGACAGTTTACGCGCGTTCGGTTTTTTGAAGCGCGTTTTATGGCGCGCGTGTAAGCGCGTATACTGAAACGACCATACACGCAGAAAAATACGCTAGTCTGAAAACACACTAAAGATGAACGTAATATGTATTCCCTTTTCCACACACTCGAACGAAAACACTTAATATGCATTACACTTGCTTGCGAATAAAAACATGAC
>LGAG01000764.1:60844-73725 GCA_001278395.1 Lerema accius
GCCAACGATGAACAACTTAAGCTAATTTCGTTGTATTATACAACACAAAGAAGTTGACAGATTTCAACACAAGATGTATCATTGGCTTTGTATTAATTGTAGCAGTGATATAAGCTATTTTTCATTATAACAGTAAAGCGAAGTAACAAAATATACATACTTACACACTCCTTGTACACACACTTATACAAATACCCAATAATTACAGTCGATGTTTGGGATTAATGGATTTTACGAAAAGCACTAATTGCAAGTGATTCGTAGGCATACCATTTACCATTCGGGTAGAGGCGCCGAACGATTTAGTTCTCGAAATGTTCGGATCCCAAACCTATCTAAGCAATTACACACCTGGGGAAACATCTGAACCCCACTTTGAGAATCTATGTACATTAATGGTATAGGTTGGTGAGGCAATGAACGTTTTAAAATATCGCCTTTTCTATTTACGCACAGTATTTTTTTTTAACTTTGCCGTTTAAAAACTTCTCGACACATGTTTCATAAATACATAGAGATAATTTATTACATTAAAATATTAAATAGGTATAGAAAAAGGAATATATTGCAGTAATCCAGTTTTAATACGAAAAAGTACGATAGAGAATTTATTAATTAAAAGGGATAGACTTAACAATTTTAATAACTATATTGTTTAAGTTGTTAAAATTCTTTAAGGTCATTCGATAAGTCATTAAATATAACCTATGAATTTTACACGTTACATTTTTGTTGAACAATTCAATTATTCACTTATAGAAGATTATAAAACGTAGTATTTTAATACGCTGAAGCGACGCGAAACGCCATTGATCGATACTCAATATTTTACCTTCTGTGGCTGATTTTACAACGTGCTCGGTACCAACCTGTTTCTTCAGCTGTGTAAAAAGGAACTATGAGTGATAGAACACATAAATAAAATTGGACAAGTGTAAGTCACACACATATAGGTTCCGTGTCACTATTACTTTTTATTAACCACTTGTAAATTTTTATTATTATTAGGTAACATTGTTTTGATAAATGTTAACTTTTATTTTAAAAAAAGTCTTGACGTACGTGTATATAATTGAAATCCTCCAAAAGAGCTGGACTTAAATACAAATTAACAATTTAAACAAAATTTTGCGATGTATTTTTAGAAAGACCGTTGGAGTACCTGATGTGAAAAACTAAGGAATTATCTAAACTAAACTATAAGAGATAAATTGTATTGCAAAATAACATCTGCTCGGTCTTATATATGATTGTCAAAAACAATTTTGTTTTTTTTGTTTTTCTTCTATTTCCAATGTCGCAAGGGTTTTACCAAGTCGGTCACCTAACCCTAAAACTTTACGACGAAATTTGATGAGTATCTTAGAAGTTCGTCAACGTAGCCTTTTTTCGTAAATATTTACTGTCTTAAGCAAAATTTCGAGCAAGAAATCTTTATAGCTTTCGTAAATGGTTGGGAAATTTAGATATAAACTTTAATAAGCGAGTTTATAAGCGTCCATAGAAGTTCAAAGTTAAACCAAGAGACATTAAGGACTTTAAAGCCTTATCAAGGTTAAATTATACATTCTTCAGTCACATGTTAACGTATGTTTACTTCTCATTAATATTTGAACCCAAAGACAACAGATTAATCTTAATTTATTAATATATTTTTAGGTTTCAGCAATACGTTTCCTTGAGTCTCCTTCTGATAGTTGTAAAGCGCATTTTTTTCTCTTATTCCGATTTTTATCAACATGTTTTTAACTTTACTCCAATTATTTATAACTTTTACATGAAAAAATACTATTCAAAATCACTTTTTATAAAACCTTTCAGTTTTAAAACGTAAAATTAAAAACAATACATTACTTTATAATTATCACTTATTACTAGGCGCGTAATATTTACGAGTAGATTAAACCCGAACGAAGGTAGATAATATAAAATACATCGTATTTAAACAATATCGTATGGTATAATGGTTATTATGCCAGTTTTACGTTCAAAGGGTCTTCCCGGAAATTGTCAAATTGCGAACATTCAATTCAACGAAAAATTTAAATAACATAAAAATAAATCTAAAAATATTGCGTTGTGTCGACTGCCGATTTATTTTACCATTTTCAATAACTGCAAACCACGCGGTGCCGTTTGCGAGCTCGTTAGCGCTGACGATTTCAATAAAAAAAATGTGATCAATGGTTTCCACGAAATCACCAAATTCCACAATAAGATAGAGTGTATGACACTGGCCACACTATAAGTTAAAGAATGGGATTAGGAGATGAACCTATTCATTGTTACGTCTCTCTTAAACACTTATCTTCTTATTAATAAACATTGACTAACTCTAATCGAAGATCAATAATTAAATTTAAGTTAATCCTAGGTTTAACTATTTCGAGCGTAAATTCACACCATCCATTTTTAAGAGATTTTTAATAACACTTCCTCAGTAAACGTATACAGTTATACATACACATTACACATACGTTACACAGCGTACCTCTTCATGTCGGTAACGAAACATAAACTATGCTTTGAACGGAAGTTGTGGTCATTGTGAGAGAAATACAGGGCCATAAACTCGCTGATGCATCTTTTAAAATCTTTAATCTGGACATAAATTTAGTTTCGTACACATTATATAGGTACATGGGCTATGGGCATTATTAGTACATAATATATATGTATATACTCGTATATACATAGGTTATTATTATTATAGGTTACCTTTTCTAATTCAAAAAAATCGTTCGTAAACCAACACTTCCTACTAAATTAGGATTCATACTTCCACAAGCGCCGGCAATTTTAACGGTGAAAAGGGTGATTTAATTTAGAAATTCCCTTCCCATTCCATATTGAAGAGCTCAAAATCTGTAACCCTGTCTTGAACGATTTAACACTTACCTATTCTCAGACACTCAAACTACAAACTAAAACCCCTGGGTTTAGGTAATACCACTGTCATGTTACGTCAAACAATTTTAAAGCTGCAGCGACACTCTCAAAGACAAAAGACCTTCGTCAAACAAAGCCTTCAGTATTTATATAGGCCATTCTCCCTCTGAATGTCCCTTGTGATATTTAATTTACGACGACAATGTCGAAATAATTGGACAGTAGTGTCAGCCTTTTGAAGAAAGAGGAAGTAGGGTTTTAATGGCTGTTCCTTGTCCTGTAAGAAGTTGAAAAGACTTTGGTTAAATATTTCGTTTAATTGTAAGGGTTTGGGTCACTTTGGGTCAGTTTGAGTCACTTTGGGTTTCTATAGGAATATGAAACGGTTTCAATATCATTATCCATCATACCCTTTACACAATACATTATTGGAATACATCTCAAATGTCTCAATTTCCTCATAGTATTTGGGTAATAAATCGAGAATATTCTTAACATTTCTCGATTTCAGTGTTTACTACCAGTTACATAGCATTCAGTTCATTCTTTTTCACAGCTAGTGTTTTTATACATGTAACCATTTATAATTACAAATACCATTTATAATTGCAATTACTGAAACAAAAAATGATCAGTTTAATAACATACATTTTTGAATAGTTGCTTTTAACTGTAAAAATTATTCACCTAAAATTACATAAAACAATACAACAGTACTCACAAAGTATATTATAATTGCCTCTACGAGTTTGTTATACAGCACGCTACTGAGATATTCATATACATATATTATTATCTCCATAATATTTGAGAAGTGATCCAAACCATTTTCAATTACTAAACGCTCTTTGCACGCGTTAGTTCGCATACGATTTATGTTCGATATCATTCACGGTGGTGTGGGGAATGAAAAACAGCTTTGGAGCCTTTAATTCTACATTTACTACCCCTTTTTACCCAAGAAAATTCTATGAACGAACTTTAAAATAAATTATGTTCGTTTATTTGGCTAAGCGAAACTTTAACGGTGTAATTGGCTTCAATTCTTTGAATAATAATAGGTCTAAAATAAAACTGCATAATATTTTATAAATTACTTATTTACTTATGGGGCCTGTTATAATCTGAAAAACGAAAGAAAAGTAAGGAAAATTATTTCAAGATATTATTCAACTACTATTTCTTGCAGGTATTTGCGTAATAGTAGTCAAAGGTAGCATTTCTCAATGAAATTAATTTTACTAAAGATCCTATAGAGCAGTGGTACCCAACGTTTTCTATATTGTTACCCCTGTGATCTACTAAGAAACTGATTTCACCTTGTCTTTAAAATGTGATCAAAACCAAATACAATTTACTTTTTTCTATATTTTTTATTTTACTATCCTAATAATTAGGTTCTGTGTAACCCCCTCAAATATCTGAATTACCCCCTGATTAGGAACCCCGGCTATAGAGATAGTAACTTCTGTAACTTACTCAGTATCATGATGGCATTTCTACATTAGACAACTCTAATGCTGCGGTGAGACGAAAATGACAAACAGTTTACAAAGACTAGAACTTTAGGGTAAACTATACCCGCATACGGGTTACTGTAACTACATTTCAACTAATATTGTCAACAGTTGTTTGTTCGAGGAACTATTTAAACCAAAAATAGTTATACTCTAACAAATCTTAAGTTAAAACGAAAGTAAGGTTTCTTTTGTCGTGGAATTAATAGCATAATGTAAAGTGCTAAGTTATTTAAACGAGATTCTTTTGGGTGCAATCCATTAATGGGCACGGGTTTCTTACATGGTACGGTTGATCAACAAACACTTTTTCTGTGTGACTAATTTCAAGCGATCCTATAAATAACATTAAATTAAGAATTTAAAAAACCCTCGACACATTTTATCATCAAACGAAGCTAAGAAAGAACACTCTAGAAATAAATGTGCGTAAAAATTTTGTGCCTTAGATAGTTTTTCAGTTATTCACAAAAAACATTTTCCGCGGGGGTAAAGTTTCTCGCAGTGAGGGATTATTAAAGTATGCATAAATATTGAATTAATTAAAAAAAAATACAAAATTCGACTACATTCCGTCGAGGTAACGGACGCATTCATACCTAACTAACGTATTTTTTCCCTTGTATTTTTTTCCTCTAAAAGGACAAACTGACATCATTAGCTGAAATGTTTGTGCAGCCTAATTAGGCAGTAATAAACTCGATTAGCCACTGGCATTGTTTCAAGGCACACAACTTTACATCAACGAGTAAAGAAGGTTGCCAAATGAAAACCTAAAACAGTAACCTTAATTCCTTTGTTTGCCTTTCCGGAAATAGACTATGTGGTTGCTAGTGTGAATAAATATTATCTTTGAAATATTACATTACAAAAGGATCGCGTAAAATATACGAAATTACTGAAGGGTGAAGGTTGTAGGGATACGTGCTTCTCGTTGGACTGTACCATGTGTTTTAGCTATGATGCAACAAAATGTTTCATAATACCTAGAATCATGATACTGGATAGGACTTATTGAAATCGGGTAAATAATATCATAATAATAGGGATTGTCCAAAATTTTCAAATTTATATCTGCTGTGCAAGAAAGAGGGCAGTTTTTTAAGAATATTTATGTACGTATTACGTATTTCTTTGGAAAACTCTACAACGCAAACAATTTGACGGATTTGAAGATAAAGTCTTTGGCTTCGTTTCCTTTAATAAAGATGATTTCCAAAGATGCGGGGGAGTTTCTTTCCCCTTTCTTCTCCTCCATATTGAAGCACCTTTACGAAAAGGGGTTGATAAAAAAAAATACGTGCATAAGTGTATCTTTAATACCTACCGAATAAATGATTTTTAATTTAATTTGATTGTAGGAGTGACATAAGAAGGATATATATTTTTTTATTAACGCGTCTTAAACACCCCAAAATTATGTTTACCGCTGAGTTTGTCGTTTTTCTATTACCTACTACTTTTTATTTTGGGTTATAATTCAATAGGAAAAGTGGAGTAAATGTCCAATATTTTCGCGTCCAAAGCACGAGCACGAGCTAGTACCATAATGAACGAATGAAATTCGAAATTTCGACATCTGGCGTCAAGGATGCTTCATCAATTCATCCATCTCATTGCACGACAGTAATTGAATTTCCACAGTGTTTTCATATTTTTTGCTTATCACTGCCCGCATTATTTGGAAGTTTCTTTTTCCTGCAAACAGCAGCTGGAATATTGGTACAGAGGAACCTGAAAACATTTTTGTGTTATTGAAACGGAATCTGATTTCTGTTGGGAGTAACGGCAAAAATTACGAAGCAATACCATTTGTTTCGCTAAATGAGGAAGAATTTTAAGCAACTTTATTGGAGAAAGTTCTTTCTATGCATTCATAGCCGTAGCATACTAAGCTTATTAAGCAAGTACAAAACTTGAACAATGAAAGTTCATCAACTTTAATTAATATAGAAACAAATATGCAAACAAAAAATGCGTAGAAGTATTTTTTAAATAAGGGCAGGTATCCATATTTTAAAATATAACACTTATGTCACTTTCACACTGGAAACCAATCCAATGACACGTCATAATATTGTAATTCTTTGCCATTTGGGTTCTAGAGTATGCTAAAAAAATGGATGTAAGTACTACATACATAGATCTTAAATACGCTTGAGAAAAATTTACTTTCCCTCTGGTTCAGTCGGTTAAAACACATAGAAACAAGTATAAAAATGGCTACATTATAATAAGATATTATTATTAGTACTAGTCGACTATGGAACCCTAGTTAAATTTCTCGACTATGAGAAAATCCGGATGACATGAAGCAAAAAATAAAAATGCCACGAGAATAAAGGAATATTCAAATATCACGTCAGTTGGCCTTTGACAGTCTACTATTTTTATATTCCAGTAAAAATTACGTTTCGCAAAGTACGAGTATATTTTTCAGCGGTCGGTGAAAATGTTTGTAATGACAGAGTAACATGACACTATTAGATGGGCAAAATGAGCATACGCCCTTATAGCAATTTTATTTCCGACGACACGACCACGATACGATTTGACGTGAAGCTTACTCTAATTAAACATTTCGTTATAAATCCAGACGTAGGTATACCAGTATAAAAAAACAAATTCTTATTACTTCTTAGCGTTATTAAAATTAAGTGTTATTTATATTAGAACTTATGACAAAAACGTGAAAGCGAATAAAAAATCGAATACAAAACAAATAATAAATATTTTAAACTTGAGGCAAAAATACATTCTTGGAAAATTGTGGAGCTCTGGGAATCAAAAACATTTGCTTGTACTCATAAATTAGCCCAATTTTTATTCGAAATGATTATAAAAATTGTCGTAAGTTATAAATAGCTTACATTTCAAGGTTAATCCATGATTCCCTTGAGTGCAAAAAGGCCTCACCCAATTCTGACGTCACACGCCCTCATTATGTTACTCATAGGTTATTTATTTAAAACTTTTTGCGGTCACGCGTGTTAATCAAATCTTTTATCACTATTGTTATTTATTTACACGAACCGGCACACTTTCTGCTGCTACACAATTATATTACAATCGCTTTTAATTTTTTTTTTATATTAAGATAGGGATTTAGTAGAGTATCGTCTCTTTATCGTGCCCTTCACAAAGTACGGGAAAGCTCAAGCGCTTTTTGCTATTAACAAGTAGGTGGTACTGTTTTTTTATGGTTTTAAGATAGCAAACGAGCTGACAGTGCCACCAACCCCTGCCGCCGATGGACATCGTAACAAACTTCGAGCTGTTTGTTGGTTAGCAGGTCCTGTTAGTAATAGATGTTAATGAGAATATTAGTTATCATTAATTCGTTAGTGTGGGAACCACGGAAGTTAATTCTATTAGTACAGGTTGGTAAACTGTTAGCGAGATACGTAGATTGCAGAACAAAGTCTGCCCGTTTATCTATTATAAGATTTAAGTAAATTTTCCTTAAGTCGAGCATAAAGATCAATTTAATTTCAATAGACGTTCAGATTTTCATAGCTCTCGTGGTTTATAGATCGCGGTCGGCTCCGAGTGACGGCGCTACAAATTGCTCCCTCTCGAGAATTGCTGTTAACGACTGGAAATATTTTATTCGTATTTCCTATAGAATTGCAGGCGAACTGCCTATAATTAATTACCTCTACCTTAAAATATTGCAGCTTGAAATCCGTTTATTTCAGAGATTTAATTTGCGCGATTTTTAACTCGGAATCGCATCAGATTCTCGCAATCAAATAACAGTACACCAAAAAATATTTTCGGGTTAAATGCTTCAAATGTTTCAAAATAAAATGAATCGTGAAAAGGTTTTTATTACAAAGCCGGATGCGTAGATGAGCCACATGATGGTAAGCGGATTATCCAAAACATCAAACGGAAAGCGTTGAAAAACATTTTAAATTGATTTGTATTTAGGTTGATTGTAGCTAGAATACAGATACCTATAAAATTATGATCGATGATTTATTAAATTTTTGACGTGTCTTTTTTGCTGTCATATGGGGGCAGTCCTAAATATCTAATGACAAAATCGGAGAATAAAGTTTGGGGTTGTATCTTCGAATCTATCCTCTACATTAAAAATTTAATTATACCACTGGCTAGTTAAAGGATCAAAGAATTAATTACAATAAGCCGCCGCGATTTTGAGGATATTTTACGACGTAAATTCATAAAGAAGTATTTTTTTACTTAAAAAAATTAAGCTGTAACATAAACGTATTCACGTAACACGTGTCGAATCCATCCATCACAGGTAATGTTCTCCGAACTTATGTAGGTAATTTAAGTATGCCAAAGCTAAGAATGGGTCTATATCATTCTTAAAACGGTACCAAAAGTCCAACCCTTCACAAATTAACATACAAATATGGAACTTCTATATATATTTTAATTTAAACTCATAAGGGACTTGCAGCAACTGTTGCGTGTCTATAACATAACTTTGGCAGTTATTATGAACAATATGCTAAACAATTATGATAATGTTCCCTTAACCCTAACACCTCCACGTACGGAGTATTTGCTTAATGAAGACCTCGAATCTGCGAGTCCGTCGTAATAGCCGGCTTAATGACGGCAATGTAATGAATATGAAATACTCAGGGACTTATTGTGCACAAAAGTCTGCAGTATTTCCCCAAATTGTTATTAACAAAAGAAATCCCTTCGATATGGCATGTTTATAGTAACAAAACTCCGTGCTGCCATCTCGTAGCTAAATAGAAACACTATAATGCTTCCTGTCTCATTTTCTCCCAAGTAATTTATGAGTCTGTCTCTTTTTACTGTCGCTTTTTCGTTTCGACTTTTAACGACGATGCTAAAGAATTTTCAGTTCAAAAAACGAACAAAATTAGTACGAGTAATTTACCTTTATAGGCCATGAGTGGAATATTGCAGATACTATCCATTATTATGATATTTTAGTAATCGCAAGTGGCGAGAATAGATTTGGGATAATGATGTCGTTATGGAAATGCTCGGTACACAGAGGTGCCGAGGTTCAATCATATTTCCATAATTGCCACATTTTGATGGATAATACCTGAATACGACTGGAGAAGTTATTAATAAATTACCTTGTAGTGCACTATATATGACTTTAATAGTAGTTACATCTTCATTTCTTAAGTATAATTATGTAAGGTACAGTAATTATAATGTCTTTCTTCATTTAAGTCGTAAATTAAATATAAAGTATTTATGAATAATATAGTTCCAAAAATGTATTAATTAAAACCGGCTATATGTAATTTTTTAAGCTCAGTGTAGTCTTCAAGAATTGTATTTTTTTAGTAAATTTTGTTTATCGACTTTTCCGCGGGCGGAGCCGCGGGCATCGTCTAGTTAATAATAAACAATCAGGATTTTACTTAACTTTAACCTTAGCCTTACTTCATCTAACACCGCTACTTAACCTTAACTACTTTACTAAAATACTCTTTTACTTCACTTAAGTAGGTAATTGAAGGGGGATTTTGGATATTCAATACACCCACTCCCCCTTAATTGTCGCCTCTCAAAGACATGAAATAAAGGAAAATACTTTCTATTCTCTTAACGTAGTAGATAACAAAACAATAGAACACTAGGTCGTTCCTATAAATAATTTACACGGATGCCTGGATATAATACTAAAATCCTCCATTAAACATCGGATTCTACGGATTACAGTTACTGATAATATCGCCATTAAGTACACACTCGAAGGATCAGAGGTATTAGTAGGCATTACCATAATCACATTTAGAGAATAGATTTGCTCTATACACGTGTTCCTGTCTCGGTTATAGCGCTATTGAACGGGATTTAACTGATACTAAAAGCTACTCTGTGGTCCAAATCCGACCATACCTAATCATGTCAATAACTCAGGTTAAGCAATAGACATAGACCCATAAAAAAGAATAGACGGAGCCATCGAGCCGAAAAGTGATGGACGTTAAATATGTCATTTCGACCAGTACCATTAAATGGGATTGTATACCTCGTTTTTTTCGTCGTGATTTAAAAAGTAAACAATCTTACAGTGTCTTTTTATTGAAATTATCGTTTTAAAAATAAGACAGGCATAAATAAAAAAATTAAAGAATAAACAATAATTTAATATTAAAATAAATTTCTGTTTATTTATAAATATTTTTTTTATTAATGAAACAAATAAAAGTAGTGCCAAAATTGTTTACTTTTTAAATCACGACGAAAAAAACGAAGTAAAGTCAAATATTTACTTGGCTTGAAAAAAAAAACTCCAGGAATCTAAAATGGATAGTTATAGATCTCAATTTAAAAATACAATGTTTTCTTTATATTTCAATTCTATATAATTTTACTCATATCCTTGAGCTACAATTTCTTATTAAGTTTTTCATCGTTAGAAACGTCAAGAATTGAAATTAAAAGTGAATAAATTCGTGAAATCTTGGTGAAATCACTTTTCTTCGTTCGAAATTGGATAATTAATCTTAAGACTATTTATTTTCTTCGTCCTGGGTGGAAAAGTTGGTTCACTCGGATGAATAGCAATTAGCTTAAGCGTTTATAGCCTTAAAATTATTAACGCTGCAGTCAACTTACTTATTATTCTGTTTAACAGTAGGTAGCATATGCATAAATGCAAATTTTGCATTTATTTAGATTTTAATTTTTTAACTTCAGTTTTACATATTTCATTCAAACTTTTCTATTACTCTTTTTGCCTTTTGCCTGACTGCAGCAGAAGGCGGGTAATCTTTTTTGAGCGTATGTATGTATGTCCATTGCTTTGGTATGTCCTACAGCTTAAATAGCTTAAAGGATTTTAAAATAATGCTAGTCGATTTTTTTTATTTCTCTTTATGGTTACCTACTAGTTCTATCTCGTGGCTCATTTGGACGGTTATCAGTTATTGCAATAAAAAAAGAAAAACTCACGTAATTAATCGACCGAAATAAAGATAGAATCATTCCCTAATTCATCTACCTTCCTCATAACCATAAAACAAACCATTTCATGTTTCAACGTGCCAGTAGAGCTCAGAATAGGAGGGTGAAAACACTTATCAGCTCTTTTGCTTGTACCGCAATGTTTCAGGACTGTTCTACGGTATTAAATAAACGATTTAGTACCCCCTTTTCACATGTAGGCGGCGTGAATTTACACGAGACAGCATCGCGTATGCGAGCTGAATTTTTACGACCCCTCGCGTTTGTAATGTTCGTGTGATTTAAGGGTAGGTTTTCCTAGCCTAGCAGGCATTAAGCTCTATAACTCATCCCTGCTTTACGAAATAAAGATACCACCTCGCGTCTGTGCGGAAAGAGACAAAAATATGTGGTTTTGTTGAATTTAAGCTGCAATGATAATTTCATGTTGTTCATTAAACTTATATTCATACGATTTCTTATAATATTTTAATAGTCAGCTTTGAAATGAAATGAAGACTTTTTAGATTTTTTATTCTTTAAATAACTAATAATAAATGCTAAACCACAATCCTTTCTGATTGTAAATCACGATGAACCTAGTCTAGGTAAGACGCAATTTACCTGCAGGAAGCTACGAGTACTTGCTTTAAAGACGATTTAAAAATACTAGAAAAAACGAACAGATAATCAAAATTTGTAGAAAGCCCAAATGGGAAATTGTAAACAACACTACAAATTGGATTTTAAGATCCACTTAATTAAGATTAAGTACAAACCGAAAACTTTAAATTAAACGCAATCATGTCAACAAATTGAGGTAAATATCTCGAGCAAGGGGACTTTCATCGGCTTCCAAAGCTCATGCAAATCTTGTATTAACCTGAAAGTTCACAAGTAAAGGTAGGATTACAGCGTATTTGCATAGAATTAACCGCAAAGTGAGAAAATGTGTAAGAGAATTTTTCCCAAATTTTTCCAGGTTTATTTTGATTAAAGCAAACAAAGTGGCTATTTTAACGTTTACTTAGGACGAGATTTCACAGCTTATAGCCCAAAGGCTTGTGTTGATTTGTGATTGTGACTATAATATAAGAGTTAGTTTTTAACTTAATGTATTATAGTACTGTATATCTACTCGTATTCATAGAGTGCTAGTGCTACTACTTGCCTATAGAACAATGCGCATAGCGTTAGCAAATGTTCTAAATAGAAATGCACGCTATTAGGTGATTGCTTTTAAGATACAGTTTTTATTTTTGTACGATACATGAAGAAAAATCAATCATACTTAATAAAAATGTTGATTGACTGACAGACACGCTACAGCCTAAACGGCTAGACCTGGAAGCATGAAACTTGGCACAGGGGTTTCTTTTAGAGTGTAGGGGAGCACTAAGAACGGATTTTTGGAAATTCACGCTTTTAGGGGGGGAAATAGGGGTTGAAAGGTTGTATGAAAATTAACAGAGATTTAATGCAAGCAGTTTGCAAATTGGTATTTAGGTTTTCGATACTAAGCTAAGAATAGCGAATTTTAAAAATTGTAGA
>LGAG01000764.1:73775-91745 GCA_001278395.1 Lerema accius
GTGTTTGGGTGTATGTTTGAAAAGGATGAAGAACCTTATTCAACGATTTTTTTTAATTAACCCTTAAGGAGGTAAATATCACCGAAAAACTATAATTTCCGCAAGCAAAGCTGCGGGCAACAGCTCGTAATTAAAGAATAGTTTTTGCTCGCTTATAGTCATCGTACAGCATAAACTATTCATGTATAAGTATAAACTTTTCCTTATATAGATACTCCTATAGTTTACATAGCATATAGCATTAAAGAAGATATTGGAAAGGAGTCTTTTAAAGAAGTAAGTTGGGGTAAAGCCCAATATTTCTCCCGTTAAAATAGCCCTCACTACCTAATAAATGAATAAATTGCTAAAGGCCAAAATTGGTGAGTGTTTTCTAACTTAGATGGAAAATTTAGTGGGACGATCTGGGTCTTAAATAGATTAGAAGTTCCGACATTCTAACTACATCCAATTTACACTGTAATAGTGAAGATCATTCTTAAAGTTATCTTAGTTGGACAAGAGTTTAGAGTATGAGACGATAATCTGATGTGTGATGAGGGGATAATTAGGTGTGTGATGAGGTGATGATGAGATGTGTGATGAGGTGATGATAAGATGTGTGATGAGATGATGATGAAATAGTTGATGTGGGAATTTTTTGATGAGATGAGAGAGACCAGACCAAATGACTAGGGTAAAACAGAATCGTGCGGGGACGTCTATAATGTTGTTTTTTCTTGTGTAGAATAGCCCCAACTCTTAAATGGTCCCTTACTCAAACAACTTAAACAACTTAAATTCGACGATAGTAACAGGGTCTGAAAGCACGGAAACGTCAAAGAAATTTACCTACTAGCGGTCACCCATCCACTTTTCGAGCGCGCCTGTTTCGTAAGTTACTTGTACTCGTACATTCATTGACGAATACTGGCGGTCTATGATTGCTTCAAAGGTCAAAACATGAAGTACTCGTAAACTTAGATCATGTCTAAATAATCAATTAACAATTTTAAAATAAATACAGCGTACCAAATTGAATCTTCTAACGGGAAATCGCAGCTCTGTGTTTGAGAATGATAAATTTCAACTGATTTCAGTTCTCCTCCCGCTATTCAGCAAGTTATAAAATTTGCATTTATATTTCGCACAGCTGTGATTCATAATTTTGTAGTTGGAGATTTGAATTAAAATAGTAAATCGTGATACGATAAAGGAAGTATGGTTGCGGTAAATGTAATAACTTCCGTTTATTTAATACGAATTTTTATGTTATTTCGAACGTGAGTGAAGTTCTCATATATAGCTATTAGGAATTCTGAAGCAGTAATTATTTCAAGTAATATTAAATTATAAATTCTAAATTAAATCGAGCCCCAATATTCAAAAACAAACTGAGAATAACTTACCTTTATTCAGTCTAATGTCCCAAGTTTTACTCTGGACCTTGAATGATATGAATTATTTATACAATAATTAGAATTCTAACAAAAGATAAAAACAGAATGTAAATTACTTTGATACTTATCCACTTACTTCTTTTCATTTATTTTGAACCGAATTTACTCGTTATTATATTCTTCACTTTACTCATAATGAAAAGTAAATTCTCCGCTCGTTGGCGAGAAATATTAAATGTTTTCTTAAATCGTTTCTGACGATCTATCTACATTAGAAATTAATCGCTTTCGTCGTTTTCTAGTCTTTAAAGTTCTTGAAATTACTTTGAAGACGTGCTGAATTTATTAACCAGTGTTAGTATAATTAATGTCATAAAGTGATAAATTATGTAAATGACTTAAAGCAGTTGGTTTATCAAAAGAACAGAAATCCAGTGATATCAAAACATGAATTTAAATTATTAATACACGCATTTAAAATATTCACATATAAATAAACTTCAGATATGTAAACAAATTCATAACTCCTTAGTTTCTTATATTTGTACTTAAATAGTAGACCACTATGTAGATAAGATGTAGATAATAATCCTAAGGATTCCCTTAGGATCCCATGTGTCATATATACAGTTTTTTTTTGTTTTTTTTTGACTATAGTCAGCTCCGGTAATTAGTAAGAAACTTATTAACGACCAAAGTACGAATATGTTATATGTAGTTTATAATAAACCTATATAGTTTGAAAGTGGTTTCCGAGACGGTTTATTTCAATTAATAAACTACGAGTAGGTTTGCTTCTGACACGCTAATAGCTCGCTCGCTCGAAGTCAATCGAATTATTGTTAATATCGAGTTAACAACGCGAGTAACAGTTTTCATCTAGACTTGTTCAGTCGTTCTTCTATATATTATAAGTCTATGGTCGGTATAATAGCTTCCGATATTTGCGTTAGCAACAATTTTCACACGTAGAAGCAACACAGTAGCAGCTTTTCCCAATATTATTCTCTATTTTTTGACTTGAAAAACTAAAAAAGCTACGAAACGACGTTATATTTAAAAGCTAAAGAAGCTACTACCTTAAAATCTTCTTTAAAAAAATATAAAAGATTTTATTTTTTAAATGTCCTAATTAATACCGTTCATTTGATAGCCAACATAGGCTCAATAATGTATACCTTGATTCTGATGTCCGAGAGTGTATATTTTTAAGAGACAAATAAGTCGCATGCTACGATACTTTATGAGTTAACAGATAAACATTCATACATACTTGAAAATCAATAAAAAAAAAGATTTTAACGCATTACGAATAATTATACTTAAAATCTATTTTCGATTTTGACCATAGGATCTCTGTTATCTGTCAATAACTCAGTGTTTTCAAGCTTTATTTAGTTGCCGCCTTTCAAAACTTTTAGATAAGGGTTGTTTCAGGTATTTTAGAAGATATTTAATATTCTCTCAGTCCGTGCTTTTATCCTTTAAAATCCGTCTAGTTTTGAACTCGTTAGGCTCAATATGGACGTAACCGTAATCAATTTCATAGGACAGGTCGTTACTTATTTGACGTGTTATTTTATGGAAGTAATTGATTGATTCGAAATTCGATAAATTGTTACAAACTGATATTAATAGTGAGTTAAAAAGGTTATACTGTGGTTAAGGATTAGCCAAATTGTCTTACAAATCATATAGCCCGTTGTCTCAGTTGGTCAAATTAAAATGTGTTGTCTCTGCTATCGCCTTTATCTACCACATTTGAGAATCATTGTCATAGAAGAAGTTGAATATCTCATCGAAATAAAGCTGCCCTGCTGTGCTACAGATTCCTGACTATTATATAAGGAGTTATACTAACATGATATCAATATAGGAGTAATTCTATTTTTAAAACAAAGTTATAAAATTTTCTAATTGACATAGAGATACAATTTTACAATATTACGTAAATAATAGAATAGATTAACAATATTTAATATGACTATGAAAATTTATGAACAAACAGTTATTTGCATATTAAACTACACACTTACGTAAGATGTACGTTCCAACATTTCTTGATGGCCTGTGTTCATTGTGCATAAAATAAGAATTCTTAGTACACAACCCCCAAAGCGTTTACCTGCCGCGGACATTTTCTGGCATGTTATGCAAATTGTAGTACACGCTGCACTATTTTTTCAGGTTAACGAAGACAGGTAGATTTAACTGCAACTTGCTGAAAAACTACTATACATTTTAACGAGGAACACACTTTTCGTGTTGATCTCTAGGTTTTGAAAATTCGATGGAACCTCTCGTCCTATCCTTATCGGTTTCCTTGTATCATGGGCGCCATGAAAAACAAATAAACTAAGAATACACACCTAGATCGAGAACAAAAATTCAAACTCATCATTAATATTTTTGCCTCCCTAGGATTCGAATCTAAAACTCAATAAATTGCTGTCTGCCCTAATAACTAATGCGCCAAAATCATATTTGATACGATCGACAAAAATATAAACTCAACGATTTATATAACAACGCGAGTAATGCATTTTTCTACTACCAAATCAACGGGCCTTTTCTTCTTATAACTTCTCTACTACCAAATCAAAGGGTCGTATAACAAATATGAAAACAATATCGATACAAGTACGTAAGTTTATTTCTGTACCTTCTAGTTTAACTGCAACCCAAGCCGTGGTCTTCATACGGTAACTATCCATTACATCGGAAGGTCTCGGGTGGCGTCAGATGAGAAGAACGTAAAACGAATTGCCGATCCTTGAACCGACTTCAAGGCTTCACTAAAGACGAGGGATGACGTCACGGACAATTTGTAATGAAATGGCATTCGAGATTTTCCGTCTTTGTAATGACAACTCTGTGGGACATTTTATTTTTGCAGCAGGAATCTATGCTTGTAATAAAATTGTAGCTTATCTTATGTTTCTGTGTAAAATATTTGATAAAATTTGTTTAAGAAAAAATATTCTATTTGGTTTCAATAGTTTTAAATGATATTATAATACAATATAGTGTCTCTTATTCAGCTCGTCATAAAGCATACAAATTTAGTTACCATAATATAATGTTCGATTTGTTAATTTGTCTATAGTTTAGTTACCAATAATTGAAGAAAATATCAACCGTAATTCTATTCCCTTTATGATTTTGCTATCGTAAAAAACAAAATATTTGCTTAGACACGGTTAAAGTAAAAAATAAGCTTGAGAAATGAGTCTCACATCGCAATATATTCTTCGTAGCGTCGTAGCATACGTTGCTATATTTTATGTTAATGGTTTGTAAACGAGAAGGAATTGAAGAGGCAGGTAAATTTAACGCTTTCTACTAACTATTCTGAGACACGCATAGTTTATTAATGTATTGTAGCATTAAAATTAAGTGAACCACCTAATGCATTGGCTTCAAATACCATTCGAATAATAGAGAATTTTTTATTGTCTGTAACCGAAAAATAGAAGCATCGCCGCATGGCAACAGGTCATCGTTGGATCGTTGCCTGTTGAGACGAACGCCAGCAGGGCAGATTCCAATGTTAAGTTAGACTCTAATTTCCTTTACGCAGTATGTTCAAGTCGTTGACAAGTTTATGTAAAACCAGTGGACCCGCCCTCGCTTCGCTTCGGTGTATGTTTTTTCAGTTAAACTGACCACGTCAGTTGTCAGTCATGTCAGTTAGAGAAGTCCCACACAAACTTTGAATTTTAATAACTTTTGATAAAGTTGACTGATTTAAATAAAATAAAGCCTAAATAACGCTCCCAAATCAGGATTATTTATGTATTTCATTCATTGTTCTGCCTAATCAGCCGTTTTTACGTGATGCTTTTTCAAGCACACAGACATACAGGGCCCGCCCCAACTTTCAATTTTATTATATGTAAGAAGATATCCAGTTTCCACAGAGGAAGAGGTAAGCAGAGTCGATAGAATGACAAACAAAAATTGACACCAGCTGCTGTGTGTCGTCTCGCCAACTTGTTTGAACAGATTTCTGCATACATAATCACTGTTTTTCTCGAATTTTCCTAACCCAGCGTAACCCCTTGCAACCTTTCTCACGACACAATTAGGTACTACACACTGAGCTAAGCGAATGGTTGCTGACAAATGTGGTTCAATCCTTAGTTCAGTTAATTCAGCTCTTAAGGGAGTAAAGCGGTTGTTTGTTTGTAATCCTTGGAAGTTTACTAAGGCATAACGAACAAGATTTTATGTGATTGTTTATGTAAGTCTTAGTTTGATTACTTTCTGCGGTTTTATAAACACAAATATTTGATAGATTTTGGATTGTTTGTTTTTGTTTACAACCGATAAAATCGTGATGGGTTGTTATAGAAGTATTAATTGTGAAGGTGTATTCACAAGAAATTCAGACAGAACTTGTTCTGCCATATATTTTTGCTCTTATAGTTGGTAGATTCGTGGTTACATCCCGATCTTCAATTTTCGTGTACCTTTATTAAATGCCCATCATATCAGCCAATACTTTTAATATGGCGGCGTATGGGTCCCTTGAAGTATCTCGATATCAATAGCATTTACCAGGTTCAACTATAGCTCGAAAATATTTTAGAGGAACCTAAAATACCTCACAAAATTTTTATTAAAATCGCTCCAGCCGTTAAGAAAGCGTTCAATGACAAACACGAAGGTAGGTACGCTGTATTTTTATGTATTAAGATAACAACAAAAATGTAGTTGCGTTGGGAAAATAACCTTTTAAGTTTTTTCAAGCAGGAAATTATCTTACCTTATAGTCGATCAAAGTCAGTAGAAGGAAAGATATTTATGAATAAAGTACCTAAGCCTGCTGTCCGACCGAGTTTCTCTGGATTACCGAGAAATGTCGTTCCCATGATAACGATAATTAACAAGTAATGGAAAATCGCATATTTTATTAATGAAATGCATTAGTATTAAAACTTTGCGGAAAAATTGTCGTCAAGTGGGTCAACGTGCCACTTCATACAAATATGCTACCACTGTTGTCGTGTCGTTCAAATGAAGAACCATCCTAAGTTAATACTTACTTATCAACTTGGAAATAGAATGTCACCGCTTCAGTTCCAATCCCCAAAGCGATGCGATACAAATTCTTATCTTGCCTGTCGTCACAGCAAATGTCATCCACATCTACAATTGATGTAGGTAAGGTATGCTGTTCGCCGCGTTTTACGGAAGTGTACCTTAAATTGTGGGCGAAGTGATTCCGTTACATTGTCAAGTAAGTGCGCAGGAACCCTTAACGGAAAGCTTATATTACAGTTTGAACGTGTGCAGAAAATATAATTTCCTTTCTATATGATTACAATAAGGATTTAAGTAATAAAATATAGGATTATCCTCCATTCTATGAATAAAGGCCGAAGGGGTCATTCCCTGTGTTAGAACTTATAAAAAGGCATAAAAAAGATTATAACCCTAAAATTCAACATTTTGTTTACTCTACCAAACAGCCTCCCTTTGAGTAAGGTCACAAGTAAAGTTAAATTGACTTTTACAAACCCTTTTGGATCCGCGGAAGTAAATATAATATTCATTATCTTAGCTTCAGCAAGGTAATTATTCAAGTTAACAAGCTAATAAAAGAATTAATTAAAAGTATGAAGCTTCGCTTTGTGAGTTATTAAATTAATATTAATTATACATATTTTATTGTTACAAAAAGTTTACACGCCAATCATAATTTATCCTTTAACATAAGCATAATATATTCCCCACAAAAATTCATGTTCCATTTTCAAAGTATGCGTATCAGAAATATAATCTGTAGACACAAAGAAATTTAAAAAAGGAACCTATATATCTTCTAGCTAAAGATTTATCAGAAAACCTTTGTCTTTTCCTTCCAGCCCATAACCCCTAAAATCGGCTCTAGAACGGCGATTAAGGACGAATTCGTTACGCCATTACGCGAGAGCGATCCATCGTATATTACTCGCTTCATACTGGACTGAAACAATGGATCGCTTACGTTTGTATTGGCTGTGGTGAAATATTTCGTGGTTTCATATATTCACTTTCCTCTGATCGCACTTAATACTACAGGTAGATATAATATTATGTTCCGTCCTTAGTAAACAACTGAAATAAGGGTGTGCGTTACATTGTATGCGGACATGTCATCTTCGTACAGTCAACAGCAAAATTAGTTAATCAAAATCGGACATTCAATATTCATGATCGCAATTTGCGTCAAAATAGTGTGGCAATGAAATGTTTCTTAAGTACGAGATTGTTAAGTGTACCAAATATTAGCTTTCTCTAAAGACTAAAGAACCCAATGGGTTATTTTTTATATCTTCACGGTAAACTCTCTTCTTATCTGCTGTTATCGTCTTATTTTGTATAATACTGCATCTGACTTTCATACTAGGTTTAAGTTTTCATGAAAGTGATTTCATGACGATCTCATACGCCTATAACAGTTAGATAAATTCTTCCTGTCTTGTCATAACGTATCCTCAACTGCCAGTGTTACTTCACTTGTTCATAAGTCATCCGAGAGTCTATATCAGTTCCACCTTCGTATTTAGGTACTTTAAGAAACTAACAGTAGTTAAACTCACGTATGTGATAAGAAAAAAATTTACGTTTCCAATACCTATACTTACGCGCACTTATATCTTTACCCTTTCGTTCTAAAATACTTCCAAACAGAAGCCGAAAAGTGTCAGTGACTAATTACTGTATGTACATTCTTTGAGAGCGCTCACTATGGAGTTTAACTACTGTGAGTCTTAGTCTCTCTATATTGTGCTTATAGTAAGTTCTTACAGGGATTACATTAGAAGCCAATATCCAAGAATCGGATGTTCTTATTCCGCTCGCAATCTTCCGACATTGCCACGGGTCGTTAGTTTATGAACGCTTCGAATGACAACTACACATTACATTTCACATACCTATATCGTAACAAATATATACTCGTAAAAGATGTACGATTTTAATATGTCACTGGTTCTTAAAGGGTCTTGCGTTAAAATTTACATTTCCCATTGAAAGTAGATAAAAATATTATTTTCTAGTAATGCTGGCTTATCGACTTAGTCATCAAGGCGTTAGGTTACTAACAAACACACATACATCTACAATGTTTGTTTATTTATTTATTCATTAATTGGACACCCAACGCAGATTACACAAAGTTAAAATTAATATTTTAATACATAATCTAATCCTTTAATGTTCGTAGTGTACCCACAATTACAGAGTGCCACACGTTTACAAATTAAACTTAATTAAGCTTAACTTTAGTTTGCATAAACTGAGTAAAGAGCTACTCTAATAAAAATAATAAAAGGCAAAATCTAAAATAAAAAACGAATAAAATAAAAACCGATATACTTAAGTATGCTTAAAAATAAAGAACTAAAAGTATCACGCTATTTCCAGACTCCGAATTTGAGTTATATGTGGCTCTACGAGAGGAATACTAATCAGATAGGGCGGAGCGATGTTTTGTGAATAGTTGTATTTAAGTAGCAAAATATTATGTACCACTCTCGCTACAGCTATAAAATAATATTTAAGAGTGTTTTTATATTCTTAATGTTCTTGTAGCAGCCATTTATAATAGAATTTAATCGCGTTTCCATGGACTAATCACTTGATGATACAATAATATTCATAATTTAATTATACAAATACTTTTATCATTATGATATAAGACCTTTTTTGCTTTAGTGAAATAAGAACTTTTCACGCGATGAAATAAGAATTGATCATTTAATGATACAAGAACATTTTACGTCATGATACAAAGAACTTTTCATTTGATGATACAAGTACTTTCACTAATGAGACCGATAACGTTCTAATTTCAAATGCTATGTAATAAAAGCTGAAAAGCGAACCAACTCAATCAGTCTCAATGTTGGTTATTAGCATGCCCGATGGCATTTCGATTCATTAACTAAAGACCATCTGTGCGCACTAACTTGCAATTGCTCTTTGTTTGCCAAATAAAGGCGTGGGTATTCGGACTTTGATCTTTGTTAATTAAATAGCTCAGCGGTTTTCATTCAGGGAACAAACGAATCGTTATTATGTTGAACTTCAATAAGGGATCTGACAAATGTGTGTTACCAGATTTTTAAACTAAAAATTGTTTACTTTAAGTTCATACCTAGTTCATAGCATATACTAAATGCTACATAGTGTTTAACCTATTATTTCTACAGTTAGGTACCGAATATTGACATATATTGTAAAGTAACTATATCAAAAAATCTATAATCTATTGTTTGACGTGTAACTTAAGATTAAATTTCGACCATAGAATGGTTCCTCTAGTTAAATTATTTCTCTAAAAGCAAACCCAAATCAAAAGTCACCAATCCGATCGAAACAAAATGTTTGAAAAGAATACCGTACGTACGTACCTACGTCAAACCAGTACTGTCACGAAGAGATACATCTACGGTAAATCTTCGATATTTCATAACAGCAAAAGCTTAGACGTGTCTATTTGGAATTTCTTTGTGCTCTGAAACCTATCTGGGTCACTGCATAAGGTTCTGCTCAAAAGTTCGCCTAGGTTCTCAAAAGCTTCCGTAATAGTATAAAAATACGAATGAAACAAAGTTTCTTCTTTATCTCCTAAATCTAAGCTTTCGTGGAGTATTTTTAACTTTAACTTTAACCATAATCCTTTTGGAGAATCCTAATGGAGAATGTACTGATCATGAATGGTTAGTCATGGTTATATTTATTATTGAATACTGATTTATCTTTCTACACATTATTTGGTTTCTCTCATCCTGAAAGGGTATACTTAAATTCTATGTAATCACGAAAACTGATATGTGTTTGATAATATCTGTGGTTAAAATCTCCCTAACTATTCTGCTCTTATTAAGTTTAACGACTTTCTGTGAGATGACGTAGATGTATTAGAGTGAGGGAAAGTGAGTTCTAAGGTCACATAAATAAGGTATAATTTCAACTTCAGTCCTTTAGTCCTATGTTATAATTAAAACAGATTCAGGGAAAATAAAGTGTATTATAGAGAAGCGGGATAAAAAATTACTTATTTCTATGATACAAAACTTATAATAAAGATAAATACTGAATCCGATACCGAGTACTTTTATATCGTTCTAAATTTAAAACATTCATTCATTTAGTAAAAAAAAAATTTCGAACCTGAGTGGAATTAGTCGCATAACCGGTCGTTTCCAATACTGCTAACTGAATATAATATTAACAAATTATACAGTACAACTAGTACCCACAACGGTAGCCTCAAAATGTCTCTCGGCATCTTGCCAATATCTAAAAAGAGCAAGAGGAAGCATATCGAACGACCACTGAAAAGTTCCGTATATTGAATATGACCATTTTTTCCCTAAATCCCCATTCTAACAATGAATTTATGAATCGTAGGAAAAACATCGCCATATATAATGTAAATAGCATCCCGTTAGGATTTCAGCTTTTTGTCAGGCAAGTATGTTTCAGTAGAACGCTAATAGAACGTGTGTCGTAGGTAGAACGTGTAGAACGCTAATAGAACGTGTGTAGGTAAATTATTAATGTATCTACAGTTTATTTTTTCTTACAGTGAACTAGCTAATGCTATAACCTACTAGCACAAATAATACTAAATAAATACACACTCATAGCCCTAACATTCCAAGTTTCGTGGGTGCCATAGACAACATAAATACCAACACATACAGACCGAGAATAAAAATTAAAACTCATCATTCAAGTTTGCACCTTGCTGAGAATCCAACGCAGAAACACGTCGTAACTTCACGTCAAAGATATAAGCTCTCAAACTATTCGACTATAAACTTAAATCTACATAGAGAGTAATGAATTAAAAGTATTCACTGCTCCCTATCAATTCTGGTAATCAACAGCCCAACCCTATCTTGATATGGCCCCTATGACGCGATTCAATTAACCAAGTGCATTCAATAAAACTTCCATCAATTGAAACTGCTTCAACGCACCGAAAATTAATGAAATAACGGGGTAAACAAATAACTAGGTATACATATAACATATTTTATTTACATAACACTATACTGTTAGATAATATGCAGACAGACAGCTAACAGTATGGACAGTGTTAATATATCACTGAAAACAAAAGACTGGTTATCATTATTGATCTACCTATTGAATTTTAAAAAGGCAATGCATATAAACTACGAAACGAACCAATAATTCATTTGTAGTATAAAAAATAGTATGTGTTTTAATATTATTGTTTCTTGTCAGGACATAAATGCGTTTGATTAGCTTACCCGTATAAAAACCAGGATTTTCAGGGAGACATCAAAACTTTTGATTTCCTACTTACTACCACTGTAAGTAGACAACTCAGATTTTAATTTTCTATATTTCGTTCTAAGTACTTTCGTAGCTACATATCAAATCTTTCTTACATCTGATTATAACACCCACACACGGTAATAAAGCGAATGAATGCTTGTAGAGAAATAATCAAGCGTAGCTTATTAAATTGTAGATTCTCTCCGTTTATACGTTGAACTTGTATGAGTAATGTCAGGGACGTTTTAGATTAATATCCTTCAGGAAATGATGTATTCTGAATAGAATATGAGGAATGAGAGCCACAGCTGGCAAAATTGATTTTAATTTGAAATGGGTAGCCTTTTTAGGCTTTTGCCGTATATTACTCGTAGCTCTGCTAGTGTCGATTAGAACGTGAGATGATTTTGCCGATTTTTCGATCTCTCTTCCGCCCTAGTGAGATGTCGTGAGATTTGATTCAAACTAATCCCTCGTAGCACGTAAAGCAAGATTAGCTAAGATTCAGCTCGACTCCTCACCTTAGAAATCAATAGTTATTGGACATCCCCTAATTAACATTCATAGTTTTAACCGTGCAATTTATTTTGAGTCGACATTACAATTCAGTACAAATGCCATTAAAGAATAGGTGTATAATTTATACGGTACCTACCTGTTACGTCAGAGAGTCCATTAGTGCTGCATTCAATGGCTCCTCCACAACAATTTGGATGCACAATAGGTTTTTCTATTCCAATTCAGATCTGAGGACGGTCTACGCGAAAAATTTGAGCAAATTGCGAAGTTTCATTTGACTTTACCGTAGCGTAAGTCAGTAAGAATAACTGCTGAAGAGAATGAATTGAAAAAAATATCAAAGTAAATTTCTTATAAGACAAAGATAAAAAAGTAACGCCTTTTAAAGCTATTAATTTCCCGATAGGTCACTGAATAGAAAAAAAAATCCTTTCGGAGTTAACCGTGTTTTTTCTTCATTATTTACTTTGTAATAGACAATAACAACTTGAAAATATAAGAGCCTTTTTTAATTTCTTTTTTGTTTCCAGGTAAAACTCAGTCTGCAAAGAAGAATAATTGTAAGTCATCGACACGTCTTTTCATAGAAGTGTTGAAAATTCGCTCTTCATTTCTACAAAATTAATTTAACCCTTGAGAGACTATTATTACTCCCCCGGGCTACAGAGAATCTACTGAATCTAAAACTAACAGTCAAGGGACAGATTTAATTAAAAAAGAGAATTAATTAACACTAAACTTTTTTTACTGTAGCTTGTAAAATTTCTCATAATTTCATTTTAAAGTTTTAGTCATAAATTGTAAGTTTTATACAAAGACATTTCTATTACATTAAAAAAAATTGTTTGTCTTTACTTAGATAGTTTTTCTCTTCTCTTGTGTTTTAGTATCATCACAAGCTAGACTTCTTAAACTCAGTAAAATGTTTAGCTAAATTAATACTATAAATAAACCTTTGGCTATAAGTTTTGTACTAAGTCACTTAATTTTACACATATCGAACTAGTTGAATAACATCTCTTGATTTTTTCATTCGACTTAAGAAAATTTCTTTCATTCTATGTTTTTATTCAGATTTATAACTTTAAATTTTGATACATGATCAAATGATTAATGCATGTAAAAGTTTGTTATATTGTGTTATAAACTTGATAAGCAACACCCGTATTGGTTTGATGAATCATATTACCTTGTAAAATGTAGTCAAGGTACCTACTGTATTCTGATTTCTCATAGGATTCCACAATGATTTTCTCCAAAATATTCTTCGTCTGAATAATTCGTAACAGTAGCGGAAAGAACAAGCCTTATAAAAATTAAAATGAATCGAGAAAACAATTTTCTCTGAAACGTGTCTATTTATATCTCAGCTACTTGGAATGAAATTCGTGTGATTTGATTTAATATCTTTAGTGTTCGAAAAATAAGAGGAATTTAATATAAAAAAAAATATTCAAAATCCCCGTTTCAGAATTCGCCTAATTAGGTACATGTGACCGTTACGACACAGATGGTTTAAAGATGTTTATCAACTTAAATAGAATGGTACAGTATAACTTTAAGTATTTTCTTTAGTAGATATCAATTAGCATACTAGCGACGATAAAACAGAGATTGACAGATAGACAAGCGATTATTTATCATACTTATTCCATTCCAGACATTATAATGAAATGAAGCAAGTTTATAAAGGACTCACAACACTAAAAGTCGGATAACATTAACAAAACATCATTCATTGTAGCTCTTAATTACCAACCCACCTTCCGGTGTCCCATTTTCTTTGGATATGGTCGCAAAGCAATTAATCGTGTGTTGTCTCCTTTATTAATCTTCTTGCAATGACAGAATAACATTATCAAGAGGTCTCCATCTTAATTATTGTTACCTAATGTTGCTTGAAGTTATCAATTTTGTGTGTGAGTTTGATTAATTTTACTTTTGAGGACCAAAATAAACGAGTCATGATAAGGCATAAATTTTTATAATCTACGGGTTTTTTAATAACATGCGATTATGATAGGATAACCCGTATGGTGTAATGGTTACTATGCCAGACTACCGTTCAATAGGTACTGGATTCGATTCCCAGCAAGGCGGAAATTTGAATAATGATTTTAAATTTTTGTTCTCGGTCTGTTTGTTTGGTTTTCGGTTTTTATTAGTTGTTAATAAGAAAAAGAACTAAAAAGTTATAAAGTGCAAAATTTCAAGTCCCTACTGTTAACCTTTGAGAAGTTCCATCGGAACCAATCCTGGTATTATGCTTATTATAAACATGCATTGTCATCAGGACTGGACCAGTGTGTAAAGTTTTAGCTTAATCGGACCGGGACAGGTGAAACTAAATAAAAGCTTGTAATACCACAGCATTATCATTACGCGATCTCTTAACAACCTTATCTTATTAGATATAATGATATTTATTTAATAAAAGTAGCTCAACAAGAAAATAATAAGGCATAGCCAGAAAATAATAATGGCATGAGTCATTATATACCTTGAAGCAATTATTACGCCTAACATTTTGTGCCTCGTAATGGATTCAGGGATCGAGTTTCGTATTCCAAGTAGAAAATGATACTGTTCATACAATAACAGTGAATTGATTAGACCTAATTAGCTTTTTATGTTAATTAGGAAGGAAATAGGTGCGGTATGCTGAGGAAAATTATTTGCAAATGTCTTGACCTCATTATAGTATCCGTACTAAATAAACTTTGGGCAAATCAAAATGTCAAGTCAAATGGAAAGTCAAATTAAAAAGATAAAGTGATAGGTTTAAAAAACCAGGCATTTATTGAACCGTTTTTCGGTTATGGCAAAATACCATTTATTTTAATCCTTATTATTTAGATTGTTAAAAATTGCTTATGTAATTAAAAAGAAAAACTGTTTTGATGTAATGAACTACTGAAAATAAACTTGACACGCAATATTATTCATCTCAAGATGACACAAATCGAAAAGCATCGTTGAAACTTGAAAGAGGCGCGATGCTGTTCGTGGCTGTCCGTAATCGTGCGCTGTGGATCTAAATCCGTAGAATCACTCAATGTGAAACCACCTTTATAAGCTCAAACTGCTTAAATACTCAGTGTGGAACCGCCTTTATAGGCTCAAACCGCTTAAAACGTCAAACTTTACAGATGATGCCGCACGTCTGGGCGAAACGTAAACGCTTGTAATAAATCTTACATTTTACTACATAAAAGTCTTCTAAGATAAAGTTACCATACTCGGAAACTCCCTGATACGAGTTTCGCGTGAGCCAGATGGCATGAGATTATCGAGCTTCAATTCCGAAGTAAAATGAAGGATTTATCAGACGTCTATGCTGAGATAAAAATCGTATAAAGCCTATTTGTAATGTTGTTTTATAGCTGACGCTTTACCGAATTTATGGCTTATGTGCTTACTGTACGGTATTTGTATGAGGCAGATTTATTAGGTATTGATTTTTATATTTATAAAACTGTATAACCTGCATTATTGTTCCGTAATGCTATATGCGACCTATATTACATTTAATTTTGAATTGAAATAAGAGTTAGTTAAATAAAAAAATAACACATAATAAAGACAGATGTGTTGAAAGACTAAAAAACATTCAGACAAACAAACAGATAGACTAAAAACAAATCAATTTGAATTTAAATTTGAATCATATATAGAAATCTTACATACGTATTCTAAGAATGTCAAGGATTCCAATTGAGATTACTTTTCAAGGCAAAACTTTGGGAACTTTTATACAATGCGATTTGCAGTTACTGTTAAAAATGCAACGCATCTCAAATAGCCGAGTACGAGGAAGTGTTCGAGTTACGTAACATTACCTGATCCTAGTTTAGACAAAGGAATTCTTACTGAAATAAACAACTTCTTTGAAAGTAGTTTACGGAGAAAAAGTTGTTATTTATGTAAGAACCTATCGAGCTAGTCCGTATCGCAATAAAGAATTAAACGGGCACGATCGCGGTAAATTGGTTAAGTTTATTATTTATAACCTGTAATCGCTTATTCAGTGTACCTTATCCATGCACTAGTTATACTGCTAGGATCACTAGGATATACCTAATTGAACTGTTGACTTTTGATAGCAATAATTTGGATGGATATTCGTGTTGAGCAATGTTTCGAATTTATAGGAATAGGATGGGTGATCTCTAATATAATTTCATCTCTTTCGTACCTTGGAGGGTACCTTATCATGGTCATGATAGTGTTATAATAATAATGTTAACATTCTGTAGTGAGCTAGTGATAACTATAGTTGGTAGCAAATTTCCGGCGTCCTTTAGGATGGTCATAGACGGATTGCTTCAAGAAGTTGGTATCGCTAACTTTAAGCAATTGTTTACGGTCCATATAATCAAGCGCTGGTTTGAGTTGCCGACAAATTACTCTTGAAGTAGCGCATCTATGAACACCCTAAGAGTTCACAGTTGACTCAAGAATTGGAACTTGCATCCGACGTTTTGATATTATTCACTTTAAAACATTACTTTCTTGAAAACATTTCCCGGTTCACGTCGCACCAAGTATATTATTCCTTGTCACAAAGTCTTATAAATGTAGGCATTTCCAGTTCGCGTATGTTCCAGTAGCGACTTGCCTCTTTAGCAATGCTGATTTATACTTTACCTTAAAGCATTCGTACTCATTTTATTTCCTCAGCGCGAGAGCAAAGTCGTTTCATATTCTTGTTGCAGCAAATTTGAAGCATCCTCTAAACTTTGTTGTTTTGCGTTTTTGCACCTTCAGCGTAGATGCTTATATTTCTTTGCAGTTTGCAGGAATAGTTGTGAAGCACCTTCAATTATTTTGAAGTGGTTACTGTTGTAGTTTTTGTTTTATATTCTAAATGAAAATCTTGGTACAGGAATTTGTTAAAAGTTAATTTAAATTGTGATACTCTTATAAGTTACGCTACATAAGATAGTGAGTAATATCATTTTTTTATCTATAGTACGAGTAACTATCTTTTCGGAGGAGTGGGCGTTGAAATCCTAAACTCACGCCTCCCCTCCTTTGGATCACGACAATGTATCGACTTAATTAAATATTTATTTCCACTCTTAAAAGACAATCAGGACCAAACTATATGCCTACTTACATAAGCCGCCACTCAACTTGGGTGCATGTGAAAACTATGATGATTATAATAGTAATAGATCCTTAAGGATGTATCGAAGTATTAGAGAAGTAATCTTTTGACCCCAAACTTGTGCACACGCATGGCTTGCGTCGCATCGATATTAAACGCTCAATGTGGTGTAACGACTGACATAAATTGAGCTCATGTCCAAGTATAAAATGAAAAATGAAGGGAAACTTTTTGACTTGGAAAAATGAAAGAAAAGATAATATTATCAGTCACGAGCCTTGCGATCTAACTGAGCCATACATTTTTTTATCCAACAGGACCCTTATTATTTGAAATAATGAATGAGGCTCATTAACAAAACTCAAATAAGCCCAATGCGTCCTGAGGTAATTAGAAATTTTACCGATTAGAACCCTAACAAGTATAATTTACTATTAAAGCCATAGATTTTCTTATGGAAAATGAAGCAACCAAAGACCTAGAAAAAGGAGGATCTTCTGAAGAAAATGAAAGGAAATACGTTTTTGTCCGTCAAGAACGTTTTTAACGTGATTTTTATCGCAATATTTTTTATTGCTGCTCCTCTCCTATTCATCTTACCTTGACGTTATATAGCCTATAGCCTTCCTCGATAAATGGACTATCTTACACTAAAAG
>LGAG01000764.1:92345-121857 GCA_001278395.1 Lerema accius
GGAGGATCTTCTGAAGAAAATTAAAGAAAATACGTTTATGTCCGTCCAGGACCTTAAGGGTAATTTTTTGGAACGTATATATCAATACGTAATGGGTTCAAGTTTGGGCCCCATTTTACGAGTAATTTAAGTAAGAGTTATATGGCATAGTAAAAGTTGACATGGAGAAGTAATGCGGACACAATATTTCATAGTCCAGTTCCGAATGTAGAGTGGGCCTGTTAATAAATAGGTACAGTTTTTAACGTGATTTTTATCGCAATATTTTTTATTGCTGCTCCTCTCCTATTCATCTTACCTTGACGTTATACAGCCTTCCTCGAGAAATGGACTATCTTAGACTAAAATAATTTTTCAAATCGGTCTATTAGTTCTTGAGGTTAGCGCGTTCAAACAAACAAACTCTTCAGCTTTATATATTAGTATAGATGTTTACCCTACTAATATTTTACATGAAATATTGATATGTTACTTTCGAGTTCCCTTAAAAGCATCATTATCCTAAAAGGCACACGCCAGATACAAAAATAATGGTAGCGTAAGCTTTCCGTGTTTTCTATTAAGATTACTCTATTTTTCTTTCGCGTACAAATGTCTTTGTTATCTCACCTTCAAGGCTTCACATATATTCGAATAACGTTCATTTTCTGAAAGGTTATAAAAGAAAGTTGGCAAATAAATCATTTAATAGCTTATGTAAGCTTATTTTTCAATTACTTATGAGTCTTTGTATTATTCAATAGAGCTCTGTAAATATATGATGGTAATCTTATGTCAGAGAAAAAGGATTTATGTTTTGGCAATAGGAGGCTATATGAGAGGCAATAACGCAATATAGGACGTCCGTAAAAATACTAGAACTATAATTGATTATTTTTTTTCTTAATTAATTAAGTCAAAAAACTAACTAGAGAAGCAGTGGTACGTAACGCAATTTCTTCTATTAACTACCAGCGGCCTGAAGTCGATAAACCACATATTTAAGAAGAATTCTATCACCACTGCATATCTGCAAAAAAGTACGAAAATCTAAGAGAGTGAGAATACGTCCAGTGCAGTTGCTATGTTAAATTAGCATCGATACTCGACTACGACCAATTCAAATATTGGATGTGTCTACAAGGCCCCTAGTGGTTATCTGCCGAATTGCTACCACATGTGCTTACGTACATACGTTACGAGCTTACGTATAACACACAGAGTTGCTGGGCAGACATTGACTCAGACGTAAACTTAACAATATAGGTTCTCTGTGGTGCTTATAAATACATACTTTGTTCTTTTTGTGTCTATTACGTGTGAAAGGCATCTTTTATTATTTCTGAAAACGTCATTCTTTGCCATTTTAAACTCTCGTTATAATAGATACTCGTAGCTTCAAATACTTTTCTTCGTTACATTGCTCGCAGCACACGCATATTAGGTAGGTACATTTTTACAATAAATAAGTTAATGCTTGACAACAATCCTACCTGATGTTTAGGAGTGATGTTGTCTATGATAGTGAGCGCACTAACTTAGTAGAAGCCCATTCACTTTCCTTGAAGACGACAAGTTTATTATCAAAGAGGAACACTGAAACAGGCAGTTTGTTTCAATCCTTCGCGGTACGAACAAAGTAAAGTTTTCTAAGTAAGTCCTTTTTAAGGCACACAATTCTTTCGTCCATAAATACTTTCTCATGACTTTTGAAAGCGTTAAAGAGCTTGGTAATTTACTTTTAATCTGAGAACAAATTATGTCAGCGTTGCGAATGTAACCACTTGCAAATTGTATTCAAATTTATTCGCCGTCAAGTTTATAACTTGAAGACCAAATGAAGTTCCTATTGTCACTGCTAATTACAATGTTTTTATTGTATTATTTTGTTTGGAATCATAAATACCTAATGTTTTGGTGGTATTACTAACCGGACTACTAACATTTACTAACAGGACTAACCTGTACTAATAGTACCATCTTCCGTGGTCTCCACACTAACGCATTAACAACTAATATTCTCATTAACATCTATTACTAACAGGACCTGCTAACCAACTAACAGTCCCGCCTTAGTCCTACTCGAAGTTTGTTACGATGTCCATGGGCGGCAGGGGTTGGTGGCAATGTCAGCTCGTTTGCTATCTTAAAACCATAAAAAAATTCTAATAGTTAACGTTATAAGCGTAGCAATCCCCAGTGTAAATAAACTTAACAAACATAATTTATATGACACCTTAACCTCAGCTCTAGTAAGATGCTGGTAATGTTGTGTACCTATTAAGTCTCCCGTCAAAGGTGTTCGCATCAAAGGGAATAACAGCAATCTAAACACAAGTGACCAAGTTTGCGTTTGGTATGTGTTACTTTATTATATTAAAAGTGTTACTTAATTCATTTTTTCAAACCACACTTTGAAATAGTTGATGACGATTATGATGAAAATAAAAGACGATAGGAAATTAACACTAATTATTTCCTTTAGGTCTCAACAAATAGTCTAAATTCTCTTAAAATGTAATTTCAAATTCTAAATAATTTAAAAACTTTTCTTTCACTTTACTTCGTATTAGGAAACATAATTAAGCATGAATATTGAATGTTTTTATTCAACCGATATGTGTAACAATTTCCTGTTATTTCCGCGTAATTTATTCTATCCTTAAGCACTCCCGTTTACATAAAGGGGTTTCTCTTCAAGTAGAATAAGTAATATTGAACGGCTTTAGCCTCGTGTTTCCCTTGTAATGAATTAGTTAGACTGTGGAAATACGAACATTGTAAAAACCCTTAACCTGTAGATATAGGCTTATTGAAGCGAAAACCTTATTGTCTTATTGAAACGAACTTACTCCACCATGCTGATCCAGTACGGATTTATAGGAGGTTTTATAGAAGACCATCGAAACTATTCATAGCGTGTACCTACATTCTGAAGGGTTTCACCGATTTCTTTTTTATTTTATTTTGTAAGATTTGTGAAGTCAGGTTTACGTGAAAGTAAATCTTTCAATAATCCATCAAAACCCTGAAAAACTTTGTTAGTATTCGTGTTCGTCTTATGAGAAGAATTTACATACTCTACAAGAAATCAAAAATAAATATTTACTTAAAACTAAGGTTTACTGTGTGTACCTACACAGAAATCGTGAGTATTGCTAGCGAAAGAGGATTTAAAGTACCTACCTATCATACTATTGAAATCGCAACTAGGAAATTTCGCACATTCGTTGCCGCTCGTTCGATTGAATGTAAACAAATATCTGTATTCGTGATAAGTTTACCATCTCGTAACTACTTCTGTGTATTTGAACATCGAATATGTTTTTACCCGACTGTGTCCGAAGGAAGGTAATATTTTTCATGAGTATGTATTTATTTATATACAACCGAATGTGCCCAAACGAAGGTAATATTTTCCACACGTATTTATTTATGTAGAACGCTTCATCCCCTATTTCACCCCCTTTAAGTGTAAAATTCCAAAAATCCGTTCTTAGTGCTCCCCTGCACATTATAAGGAACTTCTGTGTCAAGTTTCATGCTTCCAGGACTATCCGTTTAGGCTGTTTATTTGTCACGCTTTACGAATGACTCGACAAATTATAACCCTAACAAGGTCATATTATTTATGTCTATGGTGGGAGTGACATTGTCTATAATTAAAAAAAATAATGAACTAGCCCTTGCCATGCAATATACGTGAAATATATACTGAAAAAACCGATTGTGTGTTACTTTAAGAATCTATAATTTGGTACTAATGCGAGGAGCATTATATCTATATCCTTAGTAGGCCTTAGTTAAGTAATAGAAAGATAATAATTATGTATTACACAAGTACGTTCTGGTTTTCTTAACATATCAATAGTCACTTTTAGATATTTCAACGTCGAAACTCACGAGGATCAGGGATTGATAAGATTAATTTCTTTGTACACCAAAAGAGACGCGGACGAATGTGAACTAACTGTTATAAAATATGCAGAAACAATTGATCAAACATCAAACACTGATCTACCATTTGTGAGTAAGAAATCGATGGTGTGTATACGTGTATTGAATTTATAATTCATATATTTATTAATGTGATTTCGATAATAACCTCCACAAAACTTCATGTAGGAATGCCATTCAAAAGATCGTGTGTTCGTTTCCCAGTAGCGCTGAAACTTGAATTTAGAATATTTTTAGTTTTCAGTTTATTTGTGTGAGTTCTTGTATTTGTGTTGAGTACTGTGTAGCATTATTTATGTGATTGGGATCATTAACTATTCGTCTTCTTAAAAGTGAAAGATTGATGCCTTATTCCATCGACTCTACTTTTATTAAAATACCACAAGACAAGCATGTCGAATCGAATACAAAAACAACGGTTTCTGCGCGAACGCCATTTGTTAATGTAGGCAATTCTCAAAAGAGAAGGGTTACAATTTGTTTGCGACCACACTTTTCCGGCGAAAGGATTAATGGAAGAGGGAAGTTGTAAGGACCTCGGCACTGGCCACCCTCCTCTGTCCACGACAAAGGTCGTGACAAATCAGCCACTGGTATAAAGTTGAGAAATCAGGCCCGTTTATTACGATTCGTAGGAACATTGCTTTTGGTTATAAATTACTTGTAATTTGACTTCCCTTACGAATAAGGTTCTGTAAGAGTACCTATTGTACTTATATTACTAAGGATTAACCAATTAAATATGTTTGTACAGGTACAAATAAGTTTGCACAACTTTAGTACCTCGACAAACTTTCAGTATTTCTTATACTTATAACAATAATTTAGAACACAAAAAATATATATTTATTAATTCCTCACTTTTGGGAACACGATTTCCTGAACTTTAGCCATATAGATAAAAGTTAACAAGTATAAAATCAAAATTTCACACCATTACATTCCTTCGAAACACAGATATGGGAACTGCGAAACGGGGATAGCTCGTAAAACATCAAAATGCAATATTTGTTATTAGGCCAAAAATATTTATCATACGGGAGAGGATAAAAAAGTGATCCATCACGAAGGAACGTCTGTGGTTTGCTCATTCGTCAATTTCAGTCTGACAAGTGGGCGTTCTATTGCTATTTTCCTGCAATAAAAACAAGATCATAAATATTGTCAATCTACAAAAGTTTAGCGATTTCGTTTCGACATAACAGAGAGCGTTGTGTTTAAATTAAAACAAAATTTCATTCTTTTTTGCGGTTACCGAAACGTGAATTTTAGTTGAACGTTTCAGAGAAAGAACGTTCAGAATTTTTGAGAGGTTTCGATAAAGGATATGGCCAGCTTCTGGTCTCGAAATGTGCAGTTCTATACAAATTCCGCGATACAAATCGCATTGTATGTGTAGAAGCATTGTTTTTTCCACTTTATTTTTATAGTCTCTCGCAAGATGAACGTAAAACTTGAATCGTAAACATTACTACAAAATGTGAGATACAACATAATTACACCGTTGATTAAATACATAATTATTTTGACTACAAAACGTAATTTTAATTTAAATATATAGCTTACAAATACATGTACGAAAAACTATAGACGTTAAAAAATAAATTATTTATAAACTCACATAAATACTGTTGATAATAAAATAAAAAGTAAAAAAATATTCCTTATTTTTAATGCATGCTTGTAAAAATTCCCGGAATTACGACATCTGGTAACAGGCGATACTGGAATGTTATTGTCCGCTTAAAATCGAGCTGAAATTGACTTCCATTAAAGTACATTACTTCGGCTATATTTCCATGCATTGCCCCCATTAACGACGAAGCAGGGAATTGTTCCCATCAATACACTAACGGCGTTGTCGGCAATAATTTTGTATTAATCCATTATCGTCACATTGATGATTGTATTAACCCCTATTATTTCCGTTTTCTTACTATAGTTTACCACGAAAACATACTTTACCTTATTCCTAAGCAATTTAAGTTGAATTTAAATTATATCTTAGGGATTTAAAATAAATTGGCTACACTCTTATACATGAAGTTTCGGGAAAAAATTACATTTTATACTCAGAAAAGTTACTAAGACTACCCCATCTCTCATAATAAAAACATTGCAAGCAATTTTAACCCAAAAAAATAAACATAATATAATTTATTCATAGTTTAAATTATTTGATCAAATTCTTTATCGAAGGTTGCACTGAAACATATTGTGATCGGAAGGGATTTATTGATTTAATTTAAATATAACTTCATGACTCACACTCACTTATGCTTAGTTAAGTTACCGTTATGTTGAGGTTAGTTAATAATAGATTAAAATGGATCGCGAGGCCGCAGGACTGTTTCAGCCCGGATTAAATGCTAGTCGTTAGTTCAATAGTTTAACGCTTTGTATTTACACATTACAATAATACGCTAACATAAGCCTCGCGTTGTGGTTCTGTGTCGTTAACTAGCATGCGAACTCATACGTACACATGTGTATGTATAAGTTGTAAAGGTTTTTATTTAGCAGTGGTTGTTAACTGTTGTTAACTGTGTTCAGTATTATTACCCTTGTGACCTATGAGGAAACTGATTTTACCCCATCTTAAAAATGTAACTAAAACAAACAATACATGTCTGTTTCAAAACTGATTTAATCAAAATGGTTCTTAGCTAAAATTCCAAGTTATAAGGATTATTTTTTGTCACTAATCACTACAACCGTTCCTGTTTTAGCCTTAATGATTTTATTATAGTAAGATATGACGTAAATCAGCGGAACAATAGCTGTTATTGTGCGCATAGAAACTGACACAGTGAAATACATTTTTCATTCATTATGTAGCCATTGCAGCGGAGATAGTACCGACCTTACTGTAACCCATATTATGTTTTGTGGAGTTGATCATCTTTCTAATAAAATATTTTTTCCTGTTAAACTTTCATAAAGCGATTTGAACCCAGCGGATGAAGTTATCTACCTCTTTTTTAAAAAGAAAATAAACCTGCACGCAGCTTCCTATTATGGGAATGAAATTTTTGCAATTTAAAACTCCTTAAGTACGTAGTTTGTAAATTCTGATATCACATTTACATTATAGTGTATCATTAACGTTTTGAAACACTACTACAGTTTTAAACATTTAATAGAAAGTATTCAGACTAAAATCTTTCATAAATTAACCGCATTTGAAGCAGTCGTTAATCATTTACAAAAACGATTTATAAACCTACTTTGGGATTACTTTTTATAGATGAAAACCGCATAAAAGTAATGCAATTCTTTTTTACGATCTTACAGTATCTTTTTACATCCAACAACTAGGAACGCTGCTGACAAATAGAAATTTCGAGGTTCTATTTACAGATAGATATATTTTACACATAAAACTTTTTATGACGAAAAAGGTCTACTGCCTCCATTACTTTTATATGAACACTATCAATCCGTAGCGTGTCTTGCTACAAATGATATTTGTTCGTATGTCTTTTAGAATTGGCCAGTTGACAAAGTTCTCAAAAGTCATATAAACCCTACCTATTTAATACAAAAAATCCTATTGTCTTCATTTAAAACACCTGATTACATTACGTTATTTGCGTTTTCAATAACTTAATTAATTATATTTGGAAATAATTTCTGGTCTGGGTGTGTCTAAAAATACCTTAGATTTTGATAGTCATTATGCTCTTTAATGAGAGCAATAAAAATCTACCTTTTGATCTATAAAATATATTAGTTAATTAAACTGGCAGTTCTACTTATTATAAACTACTTGAGCGTAAAACACTCACGCAAAACACTCGACCACGTTGCAATGAAAAAAATATTTACAAACATGCTTCAACGGCGTAACGGAAATCTGAATTTATTTATGCTCTAATTATAACAAGTGGATCCGCTCGTATTAAGTACGATTTTTAGGGCTCCTTACTTGATAGTGAATAACCATTTATCACCATCAAAACATTCTATTATATTCCTAACCCAGGGTTAGTATTCTCGAGTATAAAGTATTCCTATTTCTTTCACCCTCTATTGACCAAATGGATTGACGCTTTTAAACATAATATGAGGTGTTATTGGATTTGACTCCATTGAGTGTATATGCAAAATTTTGCCCAGTTTTTTAGTACTCAGGTATTTTGTGTTTTTATGTGTAAGCGTGTGTAAACTGCTACGAGATTTACCCATTAAAAGTCAGTGCTACGCCGTAGCACTTGCCTTAATAAAGAATTTTTCGAAAAGCTACATTTTATATTAAGAAACATTTCAACAAAAACTTGAATATTTGAGTATACCACACAATTGAGTTAAACATGATTTATAGTAACAGTTCCCGAATCCAAACTTTAAGTTCTTGAGCCAACTTTCTGTCTTCGCGTTTTAACTTCTCCATATAAAGTATTTTGCCAAATTTTGAATTTATCTGATATGTTATAGACATTTTTTATAATAGCTCTTTAAAAAATATAGACTTATGCAGGTCCCAATTTTGTCCAATAGTATTTTTAACGTAATTTTTTTTTACATCGAAATGTACTTTTTATTTGTCACCGCTTTCTTAAATCAACTTATCTTCGTATTTTTTTCTAGCAAAAGATAAACAACCATCGCAAAAACCGACTTTGATCTATAATACAATAATGTTAAGACCCAAAAAGCTACGTAAACGCTTCAATTAATCAAATTGTAACGTAATATTCAGAATCAGATTTTAACGAAGAATGTATTAACATAAAGGGTAGATTTGAAGCATTTAATCGGTCAAAACGTTAACCCAATTTCTGATACCAATAGACAGCTTGAAGGGATCATTTCGAGTGGTACTAATTGGTAACATTTGAAACCAAACTGAATTAGTAGCGGTTATCTTGTCCATCACTCTGAAGTGATTATTACCAACTAAGCGGTTATAATTCGGATTGTGGTAAGGGATTATTTACGCTTAGATATCTCTGTACGTTATTTCCATTGTACTGGATACACAGACAAAAAAATATATAGACTGAGACTTCGGAACAAATTAGCGTAGTAGAAAAAAACATATGGTTCTTATCAAATGATAATGTTTCCTGGTACATTGCTCGACAGGCCGTGCTCTGTGACATACGTCAAATCCTAAAAAGAAGAAAAAAAATTAATTATTTTTTTTGTTCTGAAGACTCAGTCTATACATTTTTTGGTCTGAGACTGGATAATTATAAGAGTGTTACGGACTACCTATACTAGTAATAAAACTGTAAGGATTTTAAGACGACTTTTCGTTGGTTAGTTATTGTTTTTAGCTTCTTATTATAGGGTCCTGTAAAAGCTACGCTCTACGTAGTCAGAATACTACGATGATTTGAAGTCTGCATTGTTCTTAGACAAAATTGCAAGGTGTGTGACGTAAAATATATGAGCCCTTTTAATGTTAACTACGAATAATATTAACATACGTCGCATATGTTAACGATGTAGACATTAGACCTCAAATACGCAATTCAAATAAAATTTGTCCCGCAAAATACCTTCCAACGACCAGAAGCAGAACACGGGATTTCGAACCTTGTGTTATAGACGGTAGGTACATATTAGATTATTATACAAATGGTGAATAATATGCATTATCGTTGCCTTCTCGCATTAAGCGACTCCGCTTATTATCCGCTGATACCGCGCACCCTCTAATCGCTACGAAAGGGATTTATCTAAGGTTCACAATCAACATACATACTCTCTTCAAAGATCCGGTATGAAAAGTGAAGACAAGCGAACAACGCACTGTGTTACTTATGTTGCTGGCTGTACCATGGGAAATGATGGATCTGACACGATAATAACGATGTCGACAAAAGTAACGAAGATACATATCCACCCTTATGGTATAAGGGTCACTGTGTTTGTACATTCACAGACTCTTAGGTTCGATTTCTAATGAGACAGTAATTTAAATAAACAGTTTACTATATTTTTAGTCCATGGTAAACCATCACATGGAAATTCCTAGGGGAAGACTATTTGTGGGTAGCGTTATATATTTTTTATTTAAAAACAGCAACTCCTTTATTGATATACCTTTACTTAATTGGTAATAGACTCGGAATAAATTGTTCATTAACAAAATTTTATGTTGCCATATTACGGCAAAAACCCCAGTATAGTACTGTGAAGTCATGTAATTATGATAATTACCACTAATTTATACAAATTGCAGAGGCGTGATTAGCATAATGACATCCAGTTTCAGGTTAAGATGCGCTTATTCCATGTTAGTGACGTGAACTTTATTGAATGTGGTTTCAAGCTAATATTACCGTATTTCTGTAAAAATTTCCTATTTTTAAAATCAAGTACAAATATACTTAAAAAAATCTATTTTAAGGTATGCTAAAGTTATGATTATTTTGTTTTGTCCAGATACATTGAATAATCTAAGGACGATTCTGATAGGTGTACGCTTAGGTAGGTATTTTATACGTTATTTTATCAACAGTATTAATTACTTATTCAAAACATAGTAGACACAATACTTACTATATTATATTAGTTTTAGAACGATTGGTAACCCTAACAACATATGACCTTACATTTTGACAAAGTTTGAAACTTGATTCAATTGTCGAGTGACTTGTGACTTTGGTGAAAGACTTCAACAAGCTTGAAACATTGCTTCAACAAGTTGCAACTTCATTCAGACTGATAAAACTTAGGGCATCTGTCACCACTGTCCCCAGTATTTGCAATAGAACAGTTCAAACAATGTCCGCAATTGACAACTTAGTCACGAAGCAGGAAATTGCACCTAGTACTGCGAAACTGGGGGAAAGGCAAATAAGTAAATTCTCTGAGTAAATAAATACGGCATATTCGTCGCTACTCCATTGTTTTTTAGTCCTGAGAATTTGTTTTTTGTAAAATGAGGCCGCTTGCTTGTGCAAAATGTTTGTACATTTAGTTGCAAATTATATCTGCTTATTTACGAAATTAAGCGTGCTTTTCAAATATTTTGTATTTACTTAAATAAAAGATTTGATTACGCAAAAATATAGTAATACTAAATAGAGAATAAACATCCTATTTTACATTTAGGGTGGTTTCCTTAAAAAAAATTTTTTTACTGTTTAGCCGGCATCATACTCATGTATCCGCATGCCAAAATACACCTCTTTAGTAAATAAGATTTGTAACCTAGATCGAGGACTGACAAAAGATAGACATGTCTAAACTAAAAGGGTTCCAAGAAGTCTGTAATACCCTGAAAAGCCGAAGAGTCCGTTTCTTTAAACGCGCTAATCTCAGGAACTATTGAACCGATATGATAAAATCTTTCAGTGTAAAATATTCCATTTAACGAAGAAGGCTATAGGCTATATTACATCACACTAAGCTGAATAGGAGAGGAGCAGCAATAAAAATATTGCGAAAACTGCAAAATTACGCGGGCGGAACCTCGGGTGGTTGCTAGTTCACTAATAACTCGTCACTTTACAAGACATTTAAGAAACAAATGACTATAAGTTTAAGTTAGTATATAAGATGTAGACTTCATAGAGACGTGGTTAAACTAGAGTAAGAGTAGTTAACCCACATAAATTACAAGTTCACACAAAGTTTTAGTTTGGATACGTGTTTTTGCATAAGCATTAGGGTGTGCACACATCTACGAGATACGCGCTGTAAGATCGAAATTGACGCGTACAAGGTCAATATTACCTAGTATTTTGGCATGAGTAGAGTCCACTTGCCGAATTTACGACAAAACCGCGATCTTTGCATTTTGTGTTAGAAGCTATATCTGCTAGAATTTGCAGCCAAAGGGATAAGTGTTTGTGTAATGTGTGTACAGCCTGACTATGTAGTACCCACCCTCTTACTTAAGTCAGCCGCCAAATGACTAGTCGTATTCCGGCTGGTGGTTTAAGTGCTAGAGTACCTATACTTATGTCTTTACAAGAGGCGACCGTGTATCCTAAAAGATAGCAACGCATCTATGATAAACTTCAAATGAGACACTTTAATTTAACTACAAAACAAAATCGTTTAGTTGATGTAATATCTAAATTAGAGCTCGATTTTGCGCAAATCATAATGTTGCATATATACACATTACTACGTACTGTCGGTAGGTATACTAATATTCTCTGTTTGAAGTTAAAATAGACATTTAACAAGAACCCTAAATAATAAACAACACAGTACATAATAAACTATACAAAGACATAAAAATCATAATATAAAAATATAAATCTCCTTCTTTTATTATCATTATTATGATTGTGTTGTCTTAAATCAGGAAATATACAGCTTGTTTGAACCACTGAACATCGGTTACATACTGCTACGAGTGAATGTAGCGATGCGGAACACTTTTTTCTAACCACTGAACTGATACTAATATCAGTAACATCTATGATAAAGGAAACAATGACTGCACCATTCGATGCGGTAGACTTTATCACGCTAACTATTCCAATACCGGTACCGGTTTATTATGGTTACTGTTCCGTGTAAATACCGGTATGCAAGGAAACGAAAAGATTAAGCAAGAATAAAGGAGGGTTAAATTTGTAGTTCTCATCACTAAGGAACTGCTAACTACCGGTCCCCCTAATGTCGGACGATCGGTCGAACTACGGTGCCATTGCTATATAAAAAAGGACATATTATACCTACCTACTGAAACCTTGTTAAGAAATATATATATTAATACGATTCAGCCTGTCGTCGTTTTATGCATAAAAAAATTCACATACTTTTCCGGCAAGTTATTAATATTTTTCTGCTAGGAATCTTAAGTTCCAAAAATACCCACAGGTGTCGTTAGGGGTCGGCAATGGGTTAAATAAGGGTTGGACTACATCTGCATGCAAGTATTCAGCTCATGTCGAAAGGAATTTTTCTATTAAGCGCCCCGTTTTCCGAACAAAGGATCCATCTCATTGTATTAAACATGACTTGACAACACCTAAGTTTCCACTCCTTTTTGCATGGACAACTTTTCTAATAAAATTGTCTGACCTTAACTTTTACGCTGAAACTCGACTTACAACTTACTTGTTGTTTTTTGTTAAAGAAACAAGGAAATGTATTTCGCAAGTTGTTCAGTTCGAAGTGGTATAAAGTACCTACGTTGAACTATCCACTACTATTCTAGTCGGGAGTCGAGTTACTGTTCGGCCGTTTGTTTATCAGCTCTTACTTACGAAGTGGGCATTGGATAAAAAGGAAAGAAAAACCTTAACTAAGGCTTCGCTTTGGACGCGAGTTCTTACGAATTTTAGCGTAGGAACAAGCACGAATGATTAGTTAGAATCAAAGTCGAATTAATCGAATTAACCTTTTTGACATTTTTTATTAAACAAAACGATAAATTAAACCAATTTTATTTTTTTTAGCTACAATAAGACTTATTACCTACCTGAAAAATCTATACAAACAATTCGGTCGTTTCTCATTTTGCGGTTTTTCAATACTCTTTGGAGTGGCCAATTGAAATAAATTTCCTGGCGTTTCAGTGTGGCACATATTGACCTCGGTCCGTTCGACAATAGAGAGTAAAAAAAAAGTTTAGCGCCCCTGACAACTTCATTGAAATTGAGTTCAATTCCCGCCTTTTCACTGGAAGCTTGCCAAAAAGCTCAGCCGAAATTGATCCCTAATTAAAACTAGACATCTAATTTCATCGATAAGTTAATTCGTGTGTTTAGACTGAAGTCTGTCTAGACAAGAGTACCCTATAATAGTAACATAGTACAATGGTTTTCAAGTTTGTTTTCGTGGTTGAAAATGTTTCTCGATTTCAGAAACTTGATAGTCGTTTAATCTTGACTTCTATTGTCGACTTGCTCCTATTGTCGATAAATTATATTAAAAAAAATATAATTATTGTACCTTATTTTGATTATAAATAATCATTAAAGATGGCAGATTTTTAAAACTTTCAAATACAATTACGTAAGTAGGTACAATTTTTTTCTTTTTTTTTAAAAAAAAAGGTACAACTTACTTAGTATTTCTTTGAAACCCCTCTGAAATGGTTAATTAAAACAAACTAGTTCCGCAGAACTGTGCTTCGATAGTTTCTCGATATTATCATTTTAGTTAAAGGAAACTGAGACTTAACATTGAAAACTTACTATTTTAAATTGTAGGTGAAATAAAGTTGATTTCGAAATAGGTATAAAAGTTTTGGTTAAACGTACCCTTGGAAAGTCATTATTGTATTGCATCAGTTCATAATACTTAGAAAATTTAAGCTAAGTAAGAGCTTAGTCAATACAGAAAAAAACTATATTTTCACAAATACAGTTTACAAAATAAACGCATAGAAAAGCATAAATAGACGTAGGTACTAATACGAGTTGTTATTTATGAACATTACTAATAATAATAAATATTTGTAAAAATCATCCACTTTATATTCTAATCTATTTAAGTGGTGCCCCTGAAACGAACCCGTTCATAATAATTGGAGGCAGAGTTTCGTTAGGTCAAATTACAGCGACGGCAAAATTATTCAATGGTTATGGAGACGTATGCGAAGCGGTTGGAATTGGTGTGATAAAAATTTAAATAAGTAGCCAGCTAGTAAAAAACATACAAAGACGAGAGAATTGGGGTAATTTTTAGGATTAGGTACTAACTGGAGTTCTATTACTAACAGATTAACTTAGCAGTCCTGATTTCTATTACTAACAGATTAACTTATCAGTCCTGTTATCAGACCTTTAAGGTCCACTTACTTATTAAATATTATCCATTAATGTTCTCATTCACATCTATTAGGTACGAATAGGACCTACTAACCGACTAACAGTTCCTCTTTCAGTCCTATCTGAGGTTTGTCAGAGATGACCAATTGATATTGTCCATAGACGGGTAGCTTCCTATTTTAGTTTGCGATTTTTTTTTATAATCATAAACGATTAATTATAACACTAAATTAGTTAAAGAAAAATTCTAAATCTTAACACCTATTTTACTCCACCTTTTTATTTTATGCAAAATGATCTCTACAAGTTGCGAATACAAGGTGAAAATATGGAAAACATTTTAACCCGAGTAATTAAAAATTTACACAGATGAATAACCATGAATAGCAAAAACAGTAAATTATTAAAGTAATGCAAAGTGCATTTTATCGTCCATAAATATATTTAGATGCTTCGGCGTTAATCCGATGTCCCCAAGATTTTATGAAGCTAAGTGAAATGTGATTAAAGTGATTACAGGCGACGTCGCCTCCGTGTCAAATATTATGAGCTTGGGAAAATGTCTTGTACATTTTCTGATAAGAATTTACGATCTGTATCGTTTGATAAAGACAAGATTTCAAAATAATTATACTTAAGTATCCCAGAGGTATTAATAAACCTCACCATATTTAATATTTTGCTGACAGTTTCTTAGCTATCATTGTAAGTATTGTGAGATTAAACTGATGAAGCTACAGATGGGAGGTAGGCTTGAAAACTCAGTAACAAAACGACGCAACCACATGGAAATAGGAAGATTCGATTCCGCGCCTCATTAGAACCATGTTTCATATTCACTATCTGCGTGAAACACAGCACACACTCACTTTGGAAGAAATTATCGGAAAAACAAATATTTGTAACAATAATTTTTACATTATAACAAATTACTATATTATATAAGCTCATGTCCCGATGTCGATGAAACGAAAAAGCAACAGTGAAAAGAGACAGACATATACATTACATGACAGAAAATGAGATAGAAAGAATTATACAGTCTTTCTACTTGAATAGTAGATGGACGCACGAGAGTTTGTTACTAGCGACATCTATTATCATGTTAATAGTACTATTTTGTCAACTGTTAAATACTGTTTTGTATACGGTTTTACTTCTATCACGTGGGAATTTCACACAATTTTTATACCTGTGTTGTTTGCTATAAATACTTTGTATGTATATTTGTTGAGGTTTACAATAAATATTTTTTGTACAGTACTATTTTTACTTTCTTCAGCAGCTGTATGGCTGACTCTGAAATGTAATAAATTCAAACAACAATTTTCTCGGTCGATAAGCCAACCATTTTCTATATTTATGTGAATCTCATCCGTGTTTGACTGCGGAATAAATGCAAATCCAATAACGTCGGAGCGGAGCAATGCAACGAGCCTCAATCTGTCCCCGTCGCGAACATCTGCGTAGCAATGTGCCGATTCCCATTTTAGATTCGAATGATCCAGAAATCATTCGTATAATCTCGAATTGAGAACGCTTTGCTGTAAAGTACGCTTAATATTCATACCAAAAACTTCACTATACCATTACCATACGAAAAATTACGTAAACACCGTGGCATTTGTAGAGCACCGAATTACATCCGTAAAAAGTTTTTCAATGCTGTATTTATAAATCTACAATATCGTCAGGTATGATTTAATCTGACAGTATGTAGTATTATACTGGAGGACCCGGTATGTTGTCGATATTTGACTATAATTCATTCGCCTATATGTCAAATAATAGCGTAGACTCGTTCGTTACACCTGGCTGGAGATTGGAAAATAAATAACGATGTCCGTGTGAACGTTAACTGTCTATCAGCAAAGTCTTCTACCAATAGTGTACTGTGTCTAGTGTAAGTTTCCTTTTTAATTAAATAATAAGTGTATTTGTAATTTTTAAGAACATTTAATTTTGTGTAATTCTTCTTAATGTATACTTTAACCATGTAATCGTATACACTCTGCTATATTACCGACATGTCATTATTATTTCCGTGTTCCCGCTCTTAAGTGTGAAGAGAATTAAATTTCTATTTTAAATCTCGTCCCTGCGGTTAACAGATAATCTTCTCATTTGAAATTCGAAAAAGTCCCGACTTTAATTAACTAAGAGCACAGACTTCTGTGGCTTATAGTAAAGAAGGCGGCGCGCTAATTGAATTCCTGCGTAACTTTGAGGGTTAGCTGTCGCTTTGAAATTCGGACTTCCCTAAAATTTTGCTTTTCATATCAAATTACAAGCAGATTTGTAGAAGATAGGTATTTATTTCGTACTTTTAACTTCATTATATTACCTACTTTAGCTGCGATATCTTTGACTGTAATGACACGTACTTAATGGGAATTATATTTTTAATTCATTTAAATAAAATCATGATTATTTTTTTAATTCTCTTGGTTAAAAATTATATTCTCAAAATCATCTTTGCATTAAGTTTTCCTTTACCCATTATAATTGTATAAAATTCCTCGTCAAAAACGACCAATACAATCCTTTTAATCTTATAAAATTCCTTGTTTCAAAGTGCCATTTCAATAAAACACCATTTAGTAACAATCGTTGCTAAACTCTCGGTGCAATAAAATACAGACTTGTTACATTCTGTGTTTTAAACTCGGTACTATAGCTGATAAAATACGGAACAAAAAATATCCAAGACGATTGCCCTATTTCCCACTCTACTCTTTAAATTGCCTCGAAAGTAAATTGAATTTCTCTCTATTTAACTAAGTTACGACATGAATTTGTTATAAGGATTTTATTGAAGCATAAGCATTTTATAGCAAAACAAATTAATTTAGAATATTTATTCGATCGCTTCGTAATCCCTTAGTCGGCTTGAAAGGTCTGGATTCTAATTCCAATTCTAAAACTGTGGAAATCCGTAAATTCTATTTGACACTCAATTAAACATTATTATGATAACAAAGGCGATTGGGGAGGCCTTATTTTATTATATTGGGTTTTAGTTAGTTTACAATGCTACTACCTACTATAAATTAACTTTGGTGAGTATGTTACCTATCAGATATCTGTCTTACGATTTATGTATCTTTACCAAGTTAAATAGCCCTAAAACAAGTTAAAACCCTATATTTAATACTAACAATCGCCGGCGGATACGCCCGCGTAATTTTGCCGTTTTCTCTATATTTTTTTATTGCTGCTCCTCTCCTATTCATCTTTGCGTGATGTTATATAGCCTATAGCCTTCCTTGATAAATGGACTATCTTACAAGAATTTTTCAAATTGGTTCAGTTGTTTCTGAGATTAGCGCGTTCAAACAAACAAACAAAGAAGCTTTATAGATTCTAAATCATCATGATTTATATTATGATAAATCACTTAACTGCAACTCCCAGGCCAATTACAAATACCTACCTCTCCACCATTTCGTAAGACAAAGTAATTCTCATTCAGGCATAAAATAAATTGAAGGCTTGTGATTGTATCTTCTAACAAAGAATAGCCTCCGAAATTGCGGAAACCTAACGTTTAGCGTTGGTTTAAGTCAGCTAATCGGATTGCGTCGGGAATAATATCTACTTAGTTCTGGCTACAACTGCCTCGTGGTGATAGTACTCGTAAAGTAATGCTTAATGTTATGTTTGTTATATGTGATAAACTATATAACAGTCAACTTAATGTAAGGAGATATATAGAAAATTAAAGATAAACAGAAATAAAGAAAAACTACAGAGGTCAGGAAGACAGGCAGGAGCCTACAAAGATTATAGGTACGAGTTAGAAGCAGTTGATACCTCACAAAGATGTGGATAAGTGGACATTAATTGCTATTAAATCAAGGTTATAACTGATGTTTCTAAAAACCTCTAGGACTGGTAACACTGCAAATAAAAAAAATTGTACATATTTTTTTAATTTTATATCCATAATTTGTTAGGAAGGTATATTATACGAGTTTGTCAATCTAATTAATTTTATATTCGTGTAAACCCCAATACAGAGTGTTTAAGTACCCTTAAAGAGAGCCTCCACAAAATTAAGCCCCTTTTTATCACCCAAACTTCTTGGCTTCATAACTTTGTATCAGAGTGGTTGAAAATGTACATAAATTGCGTAACTCCCTACAAATCCCTGCTACCCTCCGGGATGAATATTTGATAAAGGGAATGTTGGTCAATAACGCAAACTTTGAAAATACCGAACCACGTAATTTTTCTTGGGTACCAAATCTTTTCAAAGGAGTAAAGGAATTGCTGAAATTATTTTGTTATAAATCTGAAACTTTGCATAACAAAAAGATCTAATTTTAACTTTCTATTCTTACTCTGTTCTGTATCATAACATTACGGATAATGAAATTTAAAAACTGTGATAATAATAATGTATTATTACATTACACTATAATTGCCCATAACTAGTGCCATTACCTTATTGAATCGGCCTAATGGGCAGTTAATTAAACGTGTCAACTATTCCCACAAGAAAACAAGATGATCCTTATACTAGTAGGTAAGTAGGTACATCCGCTTTATATCCACGTCGACATACGACATAAATGTCGTCACTTAGGAAAGAAAACTCGAGCTAATAGCTTCATTATATTAGGCCTGAAAAAGATGCGTCTCATAAATAAACTCAAGCCATACGAAGGGGAGGTCGTAGCAAAAAGTGTTGAGTAATTTATCTATCGTATAAGAAACGCTCGCGATGTATGGACTTCCAAAACTCGACTGACAAACTGACAGCTGTCGCGTGTCTGTATTGTGCCTGGGGATGTTACTGACATTACCAAAATACATATATTAGGAAACATTATAGCAGGAAAATCTCCTCTTAATATCTGACTGGATAATCTTTTAACAAACTCCGGCGTAAATGGTTTTAATATAAACATTAATTTAGTATAATCGATGTGGTATAATAAGATTAAATTTACACAGAGTAAACAGATAAATCCAATTTTGTCTTAGGATTAAAGTTATCTAAGGATTAGTTACTACGAAAGTTAAATCTGACCATTTCTATTAATTAAATTTTCCCTAATTATTTTCTTTCAACGTCCTCACTACACCGAATTTAAATATCGTTTCTATTCTTTTTAAAATCGATATAATATTATTCTGCACTATCCTACCTTTTACAATGAATAATGAAAATAAACTTGCTAATAAGTTAACAAAATACAATTGTACGAATAACCTATAACAAAACCGAACAGAATTTCGAAAATCGCGAGAGCTTTGTAGCCTCGAAGTTTTATAGATGTTGAATTGAGTATCTATTTGGCTTTCGACAAAACAATTTGGTAGACAATCCGCTTACAACGAAAACGGGGACACTGATGGTCTCATTTTCGTAACCCAAGTCGTCACACTCACTTTACGAACAAGAGTAGCCTTTTAGGATTCCTTGAACATGACAATCATTTTGTGACGTTATCAACCATGGAAGAAAGAACTAAGTATATGTAATACTCGTAAATTATTCATTGTTCTATGTTATCAAAACAGTCACGAATACCTTGTAGGAGTAACTTTTGTTACTTAGCTAGGAATTTCTTACGGGTGGAAGAGAAATTTAGAGCGATTTAGATTTAATTTTTTGGTTGAAAGATTCTTGATTATTGTATATAGACTTATGATTTATTTAAAGTTTCATACATAAGATCCAGGTTGCATTCGAAAAACACAATTTTTTCAACTTTATAAAACAACTACAATTTAGATATTTCTCATTCACATTTGGACATTTGAAAGTTTTTTCTTAAATTATTTTTTCAACCCTTCGGCCAGCAACTCGTTGGTGACAGCCCAGGTGTTGGTAATTACCACCAGTAGTGGTGATCACTTACCGTCACAAGACGCTTCTGCCCGATTGCTGAAAAGTACGTAAAATAGTACGTAAAATTAATAAATTAGTCCTTATGCCACAGAACATTAGGCACACAAATCCAGGTCGAACTTGGCACGTTTTACTATTATTGCTTTGGTACGAGGGCACGAATAAAGGGAATGGGCAAAGCGAACAAAGTTTTACATAAACCTTCTAAATAATGGAGTGTTTACACTGCAGGAGCACTGTAGCCTGTATCGCTTCGGTCAGCACTCGCCCTAACGAGTTTGCACTGCGTAAAATAAAATCCCCGTAAAGATAAAATCTTCGTTCGAGTACCTAATAGAGTTTTCTGTATGCGGTGATAGAATTTAACAGCGTAGTAAACGATTGGTTTTAATCTTTATTAATGTGAAAATGAAAAAAGCATTTAAATAGTTCTTATCTTAAGTCGAGAACAGTTCATAACGTTATAAGTCGGCTGAATTCTAAGTGATTGATCGAGGTCAACAACTATATGGTTGACCGTTTCTCATTTATTACCAACCAAATCCTCATTTAACTGATATAAAAAGCAAGTGATACATAAAAAAAATATTACAGTTTAAAAGACATTTAAAAAAATCACAATTCATTTGTTATGAATTGGCAAAATTGAAGGAAGTGGCAAAAATCACCAAAATATTTTTTTTATTCACAGAAAAATATTCCAACTAAGTACAAGCTACAATTAAAAAATTGTCGCGGCGACAATCGCAGGTGCGACATTTCGTCGGCAGTGAATAGACACTTTTGAAACTAGCTGTTTACGAACTTACTTTGTCATCGGGTCCGGGTGACAGCGCCAGATGACAACCGTATAAAACATGTTGCTGAATAGAGCAGCAATGGAATACGAACTGTCTCACACAAACATCGCATTTATTAGGAGTATTAACAAGTTATGTAACTGTTCTGAAGCTATTCAAATTAAATTAAAGTAATCTATATTAATAATTGAAGAGTTCACCTTTGGGTAAGTTTCAGGCTCGTACGTGTTTGAGATTAGACAAGTAAAAAGTTTACATATGGAAGAAGTTAACATAGCTAAATTTTGTTTTAAATATGTGTTACAATACATTTATTTTAAATTAAAAGCAAAACTCATGCAATCAAATGTTTCTTGAATAGACACAACATTGATTGCATTGCTAGACAGCAGATCATACCAGTTGAATGTCCCCTTGTTTAGTATTTTTAAGTATATCCTTTCGACCCGTATGTATTTATGATTCTTAATCTATTTCTTCAGAACAGTTAAACTCAATTAACATTATAACAAATAAGGAATGGTTTAAGCATTTTACAAAATAGTAAACGTGTTTAAAAAATAAGGACATAATCGTATTCTAACAAATAGAGAAGAAAATCCCTGTTTCCGTGTACCAAATCCTCTTCACACTATCTACACCAAAACTACGTATCCTTAAAAGTCTCACAACCTTCAAAGGCCGCTATAATCCAGAAGTTAGAGACGGATTTAAATCTCCACCCTGGTTGTAACAGATAATATCTCCTATGGATAAAGTTCTCTCGTAATCCGTTCAATGCAATTAAACCGAGGAACATTACACTTGTAATCTTAAGCCCTTTAAACTTACTTGATGATAAAATCTGTGTCACGTATGCTTGTCCTAATTAAATGTTTATTTGAGGCATTCGTTTATATGGAAATAGCGAACATGAACGGCTAAATAATAATTCATATTCAGTTAATTTTAAAAGACGACCTTTATTTAACCTAACCCATATAATATCAACGCATATAATCGAAGGGTAAAAGAGACAGTTTACGGAAATTAGCTTCCTGGGTCACAGGATCGTTGGACTGTGTAAATACTGTTTACTACGCATGAATACAGTAAGAACAGAAAAACAGAGGTAATTTCCACTGTTCCCAGTAATGTTAGCGTAAATAAAACACGTACAGAGGAATATTTCGTCTCATTAGCGGTATAATACCTACCTAAATGTAGGTACTGCTGTTACCTACGTTAGGACAGAGGTGGTGTATATGTTAAGGTTAAGGATGAGAGGTTGTTTGTTAGTGTTTTGTTAATTAATTAGCTTGTGAATACAATTTTTCCTAGTCGCCTCCAACACGGCTCGACCGATTTAGGCACGGTTTTCTGTATTATATTGATTATAGAATTGCGATTGTTATTAGATAATTGTATTGTAATGTCACTAGGAGCGTCGCAGTTGCGGGTTAGAAAAATTTATGAGTAAATTTTTTTTTGTGTTTTTTATTTTTTCTGATATTAAACCCTTCGATTACTAGCAGAAAATTTTCAAGCCTAGCAGAGATACAGATTGCGATGACGGATTGTGATTAATTTTACTGGTTACAAATGACTCGTGAATTTTGAATGACTCAATTTAAAATATACGAGTCAACGGCCTTAATGTAATTTGTTATACTATAGAGTAACGCTGGTTTTGAAAGATTTATTGCTACGAGTGTATTAAATTACTTTTCGGATCACAGCCTATATTGTTACTGTTTAACAAGAATTCAGAACATTCGGGTTTTGTGTGTTACGTTCGTAAGGTGACGTTGGGAGTTGATATATGAATAGAATCTAATCTTCTTTTTTTCAAGTGTAAGTAGGTAAGTTATTGAAGAATTTACTCGTATTATCATTATTTCAAAATATTAAATTTGATTTAAAAGTTATGAAAATAATATAAAGATTGAACCTAAAATGTAATGTAAAATACAACGCTGAAGTTTAATTTTAAAACTTACGTAGAATATACATTCTATAAAAATATTATTTTGTAACAGAGTATGACTCTGTCCCTTCAGGGGACACGCTCACTACACCTTAAAAGGACAAACAAACTTATCTTTTATTGTGTCTTTTCTTTCTCTTATATTTGTTTGCAAATTTTCATGGGGACAGAAACTTGCTACTTAATCTAAAGTTAATCTAAAGCCTCATTTCTCGTTCGATACATCGCCCGATTTTCAGTTTCACTTTTTCATTCTTTGTCAACGGTATACTTTTTAAAATATTTCTTGGCCCTATTTCCCTTCAGACATGCTTCGGTCAAGGTGACTGCATCGTGTAAGGTGTCACAAAGAAAAATATACCACTTCGTTACGAAACAATATGGAAATAGAAGAGCTATAGATATTACGTTCTTTGTCAACCTAAACTTTTTTCTGTTTCAGTCTGTAGCTCTTTTAATAAGATCTTGATTTGTTCGTAATATATTTTCTCAACATGTTCTTGCGTAATTGGCTGATCTAAGGAATGATAAGCTGATGGATTCGTTATATTTTAGAAATGTAATATCTAATGTGAACCCAAAACTCACTAGAATTTTTTTTCTTTACAGGTACATTTACCTACTCGAACGCTGGAACCATCCATATTTTAGCTTTGTAAAATAGAACCTAATATAGGTACTTATATCATCATACTTAATAAAAATGTTGATTGACTGACAGACACGCTACAGCCTAAACGGATAGACCTAGAAGCATGAAACTTGGCACAGAGATTCCTTCTACAGTATAGGGGAGCACTAAGAACGGATTTTTGGAAATTCCCACTTTAAGGGGGGGAAACAGGGGATGAAAGTTTGTATGAAATTAAAAAAAAAATTAAAGCAAGCAGTTGGCAAATAAGTATTTAGGTTTTCGATACTAAGCTAAGAAGTGCGGATTTAAAAAATTTAGGAAATTAACCCATAAGGGGGTGAAATGAGGGATGAAAGTTTGTATGAAAATTAACCAAATTTTAAAGCTAGCAGTTTTCAAATTCGTGTTTGGGTGTATGGTTGAAAAGGATGAAGAACCTTATTCAACGATTTTTTTAAATTAACCCTTAAGGGGGTAAATATCACCGCAAAACTATAATTTCCGCAAGCAAAGCTGCGGGAAACAGCTCGTTATCTATAATTTTTTTTTGGAAATGATAATAATAAAATAAAGTTTACAAGTTGACATACGTAGAGTACATTAATAATTTCGAGATAACTAAGAAGAAAAAATGCATCCAAACAAACGCTATTTGTAAGTATGAATCTTGTTTCAAACAACCCGTAGAGGTTTAAATATCTGGAGAATTCCATTGAGAGTCGGTAAGTTGCGGATATTTTGCAGTAACCGTAAAGTGTAGGTATTGTGCAACAAGATAGATGAAATTCTTTTTAGCGAACCAGAGCTGATCGCGAGCATCGAAACCTATTTACCGGTCGTGTTTGAGAAATTCTTTCGAGTATTGCCTTTGGGAAATTCGTAAATTGTTGCATTCTTTTTCAATCCTTTTCGCAATATTTTTTACATCTAATAAAGCGAATAGATTATGTAGGTACCTAATATCAATTGATTTTAAAACTAACATTAGTTTTTATGTGTCAAAAATATATCAGCAATTTCTATGAGATTACTTGAAATATATTATTCTTATAAATAAGGCCCTCTTATAGGTAACACTAGCATAATAAGCCATGAATATTATAACACGTATAATAATAAAATGCTGGTTATGTACGTTATTCATGATGAAGTCACTCTTAAAATTCTTCCCGTAAAACTGTCTCTCCACACCGCGGATGATTTTATGTGAAGTTTTGATTGGCCAATTGAATAAAAGAATGAAAATGTTCTTTTTGCTGTTCTTACAAGTATATTGTATGAGTACAGTCACGTCAATAAATATCTGACATATTTATGATGCTTGGGGGGTCAGATATTTATGGACGTAACTGTACATTGAAACGTGAACTTTTTTTACAATGTAGGTTTTCGTAAAACAGAAAAGCGATGCCCGGTTTTTGAAGGATTATTTTTAATCCCTAAAAGGCAACTCCGCTTAACATTGTACATTTTAAAACCAACATGTGCCTGCTACGTTTCAAACGTTGTGTGTAATTTTGAAAGGACTTATAATTTTGCGACCTAACGAATGAACGTGATATAGTAAACTGCATATTTTACTTTTTAAGTAAACTATTATAATTCAGTTTTCTGTTACACACGGCGTTTTCATTTCAACATTATAGCATTAATTAATTTTCTCATTGAATTTTAATACAAAAGTATTTTAATTAAGATTTTTAGGAATTTTAATAACGAGCCTTCAAGTCATAACTTTGACTGCACGGACCACCAGAATTCTTATTTTTATTTAACATACTTTGTTGTTATTTTTGCAAGAATGCGTAAAAGGAAACGTTTTAAGAGTATATTATGTACTAGCTGACCCGACGAACTTTGTATCGCCTCAAAAATCAATCATGATAAAAATTTAGGATCGATTCATTAGATTACGATTACGACTAAAAACTACGATTTAATTTAAAATATCAGGAATCCTTACTCGGTAACCTTGGTGATACTATCGTGTTTGACACATGATAATATTACAGTAGTCCCATACAAACTTTAAATTATAATATCTTTTGATATAATGATCTGATTTAATTAAATAAAAGCCTAAATAGAGCCCTGAGTTAAGGATTAGGGGTGTATTACATCCATTGTTCTGTCAAATCAGCCGTTTTGGCGTGATACTCTTTCAAACACACAGACAAACAGAGCCCAACCAACTTCAATTTTATTATATGTATTGATGATTGATATAGTAGGTATATGTAAATACATTATATCAACATCTCTTTTGCACGGTCTATATCAATGTGTATAGTGATTAGTGAGTACTGAAACATATCAGTTGTTTAACTTCCTCGATCACTTCAATCAACGCAAGCTGCCGGACAAGTGTTACCATGTTAGCTAGATAACTAAGAGCTTTTCATACATAAATTGGATAAATACTGGTATCATAAAGGCATAACATAACATAAAAGATTTGCCATAAACATCTTGTTATATTTCCAATTAAGTGTTATATATTATACTTCGTGGTGAAGTTAGCTCCTATTGGCCTGTTATACGCCTTGATTTATCGCTGAGATTATGATGGAATTTTATGGACTTAGTAATTTATTAATATAACATAGTTACATAACTTTCAACGAGGTTAATCTAGTAACTTAAGATAAAAGATGGTAGGCACAAGTTGTTTGTGATGCTGAACTATCGACTGGTGCGGGTGAGCAAGTTTTTGACCTAAGTCAATGTTATTATGGTTTATTATCCTAATTTGGACGTTTTCCAATCAGCATCAGCATTATTCATGTACGGGCAGCTTGTCTGTTAGTTTGTCAACACACAAAAATTTCTTCATAATGAATTTCGTTAAAAAAACATTTTAATCCAACTTTAGATTTATATTAAAAAATCCATCAACGCCTTATAAAGGTACTTCCACAACAATTTGCATCGGTAATAAGATTTTTTCAGACAGAGAGTTTCCGATGGAACTTCGTAAAAAGTTACCAAGGTTGAGTACAAGTTAGATTACATCGTCATTGTAGGTTTAAGCTACAACGTGAAATAACTTTTGTTTCTTTGTAATTTAGGTTTATAATTAAAATACCTTTATAGAATCCAATACGGCGCCTGTTTTCCCTGCTCGTCTCAAACAATTTTTCCCCGAATCTACTCAATGTAACTAAAAAACTTTGTACGTTTTTGTCCAGAAGAATGGAGATTTTTGCGGAATAAGAGACAGTATTGTATAGAAAAACTTTTTGTGTAAAAAAGTTTTAAGTAATTGTTGTGAAACTTCTGTCATGTAGGTCATAAAAAGTTACATCCGTAAAAGCTTTCAAAGTGTTTATCATCCAACAACATGCAAAAAATACCAAAACATACAAAAAAAAATCGGATGAAAAAGTACCTAAGCAATGAGTGAACAACTGTCTTCACCTTATTAGTATTATATTTTTCTATATCCATCTCGCTGCAAAGGATTTTTACTGTAATTTTTCAAACAATTCCTTGTTAAAGAGTTTTTCTTTTTTTTTACTAAACAGGCTGATCACGACAGATGCAAAATATTGCGAAATGTTCTCGCTAGGGTAAATTGGCAGGACATTAACCTACACGAGGTGCGCTATCGTGTATACCTCCCTAACTTACAATTTAATATCTCCCTTTGAGCCGAGTTGTGCTCAACGGATATTACCCTCTCACTTTGATAGTGCACCTTTAATAATCATTTTTACCTCAAAGAGCAAAGGAGTAACCTAAATTGTTAATAAAATGTGTGCATTAGTATACGTTACTACTTTGTTGCCAATGTGGACAACACACAAAGAAAGAACACACACACTCAGCCGAGAGAAGTTGAAACTTATGATTATAATTTTAACCTCGCCTGAAATCAAACCCAGGACCCTTTAAAAGTTGGTTGGTAGAGCTGCTACGAGATATCCGTAACCTAAGTTTGAAAGGTAATGAGTGAAAAAAATAACTTGCAATATTAATGCCGAAAATATACACCTACACACAAAGTCCACTTTTTATCAAACAAATATTCATTATTTCGAAATTCTTTACTCGCAAAAATCCTCTCATATTTCTCGTTTCTGATATTATAATGACCATTAAACTCTTTAAACATTTCAAACGTACATCTATTACCGATCAAGGGATACTTACATCCCTTTAATAGATGGTTGTGCACCCATCCGCCCGAGTCAGTGCGGACAGCGTAGCTTTAGTAATAAGTCCCCATTCGTACCCTAAGGGTAGGGGATGTTTAGAAAAGGTTTTCCGGTTCACAACATAAAACATACAAAAGATCTTTATTGAATCCCAAAAATAAACACTTATTTGTCGCAATGCCAGGCCTCGAAATATCAGCACGGGAATCGAACCCAAAACCTCTTTGTGCAATCATGGAGGTCAACGGTTACTCAAACTTTTCTTTGTTCTACGCCTAATAAAACGCGTCTGATCTTTCGTCCAAAAATATTCAGATTATGTACCTTTTACACTCAAAGGAATAAACCAGGCGAAGTTGATTTTAATAGGGTGGCCAGACTCACTGATTTTTTTGTATTTCATAAAAATATATAAGGTAAGGTGGGGTAAGACTAACACACGGGGCAAGACTAACACTGTCTATTATACGTATACGTATAGCATATATACGAAATTCTTCCAGTCTGTAAGATAGAACAAATGTAAATGTTTTCGGCTAAAGCACACACATGTCGTTTCTTCAAGTTCATATCGAGATAATAGACAGTGTTAGTCTTGCCCGGTGTGTTAGTCTTACCCCACCTTACCTTATAGCTTTAATCTATTATTGGATTAGTCATAGACCAGAGTGTCTCATTACTACGGCATACTCCACCATGCTATTCCCGTGACGATTGGTAGATGAACTACTGATAGACTAAAGCTTTGAAAGTTTTTATGGTTTCTGAAAGCATACGGCATAATTATATTCAGTTGATACCCTTAAAAATCAAGTTTCTATGCCGTACGTTACTTGTTAACGTTTACCTATATAAAATCTAGCAGTACCTAAGAACCGAACCTAATAAGGCAATGGCAAACCTAATCCTATCACCCTTATACAAAGCACATCAGCTTTAAATTTTTCATCTAAATTAAATCTTAATCGAAAATCGTGTAATCTCTAAAAACGTTCTTGTTGATTAATTTCATGGCACTTTGTGTATTTTGCACAGATTTAATTATTTCTTGGCCTTATCTCTTAATTAGTACAAGAACGAATAATTTCTATGAATAAATTTGAGTAAGTATAAAAGATTGAGTGATAAGAACCCTGTATCAAATTAACTATGAATCATGAAGGAATTTCGATGCTGAAAATCTATAAAACGGCAATGAATGGCCTCCCTTATCATGAAGTGTGCTATGTAGAGAGCTATGCGCGGTATTTATCCACGTGATCGAGTTCCAATTACAGCTACAAGGGCTACTGTAGGTCGCCTATAGCGGACTGAAGTAGCAATGAACACGTAACATACGAGTAGATCAAAGGACGGCAATTCCGAAGCCATGCCATGGTAAATGAGGCATAAAATATTCCACACCTGCCAACAAAGTCCTATAGGTACTAAAATTTCCTGTATCATGGGTGGTCGTGTACATAAAATA
>LGAG01000764.1:122803-154271 GCA_001278395.1 Lerema accius
CGGCGATGAATGGCCTCCCTTATCATGTAGTGTGCTATGTAGAGAGCTATGCGCGGTATTTATCCACGTGATCGAGTTCCAATTACAGCTATAAGGGTTACTGTAGCTCGCCTATAGCGGACTGAAGTAGCAATGAACACGTAACATAGATCAAAGGACGGCAGTTCCGAAGCCATGCTACGGTAAATGAGGTATAAAATATTCCACACCTGCCAACAAAGTCCTATAGGTACTAAAATTCCCTGTATCATGGGTGGTCGTGTATATAAAATAAACACTTAAACCAAGAACAGAAATTAAAATTCAACATTATTTTGCCTCGTTAAAAATCGAACCCAGGATCGATCTAATCGAGCAATCCGTATTTAAGCTACAATGTTGCAGAAATCACAAAACAATCCCATAAAAACATTACCCTCCTGCTGGTATAGTCGGGTAAAAATCAAAAGGCCATATTTCAACAATACGTTAAAACTTAAAATCCTGCTGAAATTTTAACAAAATAAAAAATCTTTAGTTTTTTAACGCCGTATTCTGGCACGGAATCAAGAGTACCTAAAGTAAGTTTTTAAACTTTGCTTTAGTTGGCCTGTTTTACTAACTACTGAAAACAAACACTAGTCTAACTGATTTACCAGTTGAGTCTTGTGTATCTAAGAACCTTCGTCGTCGAAGTTTCCAACCTAATAAATAATTTAACTTACCCTTGTGTTGGTCAGTCGGTTTTCTTTAATTTATTTAAGTTTCGTACAAAGGGAAGTACTTTCGTACAAAGCTTTTTAAGTAAAATGTATTGGGTTACTTAAATATGTGAGTAGTTGCTCGACAAAGAGACAAATGTACGAGTAATTTTTACTTAGTGTTTGAAAGGGTTCTTTTATATTGAGCGGTATTACTGTGATTGATACTTTAAGAAATAAATACCGGTATTTTCACAGATGGAATAACCGCTTTTACAAAATGTTTTTAACTGAAGATGTAAATACTTATAAACTGTTTATCTATACTAAATCGACATATAGAATGAATCATAAATATGAAATTGTTAAATTCATTTAACTTCATACCGGCTTCACATGTTAGGTACTATGACTGATATATCTATTTAATTAGTATGAATTAATAGGGGATTGTGGTTAAAATCAAAGTGGAATTTAATTACATTTGTAGCATACACTTAACGTATCGCACCAATTATTTCATGCTAGTATTCTGCATAATATATATTTGGTTAGCAACTAATTCCGGTTTTTTTTATTGTTATGTAAATCGGTAATAACTAAGTTCCTGTTTAATGGCAAAAGATTTAAATGATAAATTCACTTTTTAAAATAAGCATTATGTCAATGCTCTTGTTCTTATGTCCATGAGCGACATCGTTTTTATGAGTCCATTTCTATATAAGTCTCCCCAACATGTGAACCGTAGGTGTGTATGAGATCTAATGTATTAATATAAGTCGTAGTGTCACTTATTTAGAGTGTAAAATAAAAGTTACTTAACTAACCTACATATTTCCTTCTATTATTCCACGATAAAGATTCATCCATCGAAAAACTTTTCCCTTCAAAAGATAACAATTAATCATTTCCGCGTGAACCCATTACATTATTCATAAAACACTGTCCCATATTTTGTGAAATCTGTAGTCATAGATAGTTTAGGGTTGATATATTGCCCTTAGAAGGTAGTAATTATCCAAAATATACGGCCGACGCCGTCCTCCAATTATCCAGACGTAGCTGTATGAAATATCACAAACAAGGAGAAAGGGTGCCTTATAAAGTGTGCGTTGTTTTCAAACAAAGACTTCGTGCTTAGAAGACGAGTAGGTACCTACAAGTTGCGTAGATACGCGTTGGAATTGTTTGACCAGACTCTAGCAGTTGTGACTACGACATTATCTAGTTACATAGATTCCGAATTCCGATCCTTCAAATTACGTCAAACGTGCCTAATTGCGAAGTGTTTAATTTACTTAATTAATCCGACACTTTTGTTCTTATTGTTACCGTAGGTAACTTATAAGACGCAAGTTAGAAACTACACTGGGAATAAGACAACTGCTGCGAAAATCTTAATACTTACTTATAATGGTATCAACCGATAAATTAAGGCAATATCTATATTAGCTGGTAATTAAATAGTAACATTGTTTTTGTAATAATAAGGTATATCAGTCCATTTATTTACTAAAACAATACTATGAGAATTCATTTATTATGAGACAAACCTTAAGCATAAAGTTTATAACACATACATCTCATCAAGATTATGAGAACCAGATAGTGCATTGAACCAAAATTGTGTTCCTCTCGTTCAAAAAGGTTCACGATTTAGGAATTAAAAGCGCAGCGTACCAAGAGCAGGTGGACTGTGGCATTTGATTTAGAGAACTCGGAACCGATTGGAATAGTGCCAACGAAAGAATACCTAATTCATTGCGATACCTAACTCTTTGTTCTAAAATCTTCTAGTGCGAAATATTAGCCGAGAATAACAGATACTAGATGACCCAATCTGTGGTCGAAATTTGACCAAAATGAATTACGTCTGGAAAAGAATGTGTAAGTTTAGTATTAGGGAATCATCATCGCAACCAAAAACTGTCCCACTGCTGAGCTGGGATCTCCTCTAACAGTGTGAAGGGTACAGGTCATAGTCCACCACGCTGGCTTAGTGTGGATTAGCAGACTACACACACCTTTGACAACTTTATGGAGAACTCTCGGGTGTGTAGGTTTCTTCAAGATGTTTTCCTTCACTGTAGCAAGTGATAATTAGTAGGTATCTAATACGCACATAACTTTTTGAATTAGAGGTGCGTGCCGTGAAGTTTAAATCCAGAAACTCCCATCCGGGAGACCAACGTTCAAACCACTAGGCTATTATTACTTATAAGTGTTATAGAATACGTTACTTCTATTAGAAAATGGATATATTCTTAGCGCCATATAGGGAACACGTAGGGAAACAATTACGGAAAAATCTGAAACTGCGTGTCGTTTTTTTCTAAATTAAATGTATTTATTATCACATAACATGCATAAAGTTAAAATTATGCACTTCGTATGTGTCTGAAAGTATTGAAATCAATAATAATATGCAGCTGTACTTGTTTAAAGTTAAACCGGAACAGTTTACTAGAACTTTCTATTTCTACTATTCGTTCTAGGGTGACTGACGTAGTCAGTGTGCGCAGCCCTTATGAAGCAATTATTTAATGAGCAGATAATAACCAAATGGAAGCAAAATACGAATAAGTAAATTCAAACAGTTTTCAGAACACTATTGTTTGTTTTTAATTAAATGTGTAATTCGTTAATGGATTTAAATTGTTTCATTAAGTTAACAATAACATACATGTTTATACTACATGTGGTTGTGGGTTGCGATAAGTGAATCTTTGTTACAATTATTTATTTAACTTGGTGAAAATTTGTCATTACGGTGGTGTTTATTTTACAAACTATTTACACACACATATTATTGCACATCTGCTACACTGCCCCATACTCTATAGAACAAATAGCTCAACAGTTTTGAGTACCTATGTAAGGTGTCATGATTCATTTAAATTGTAGCAGTGACATAGGCTACACTTTTTTATTATTTTACAGTCGTTTTTTTTGTTTTTTTGTTAGTTGTTAATTGTTTTTTCATATTGTCATAGATAGTCAATGGTATGTTGAAAAGAAATTAAAACAATAAAATTAACAAATTAATACAAAATACTGTCGTTATAAAAGTACAAGGAAACAAACAAGGTAACACAATCTCACTTAATGCTGGCAGTTAAGCGAAATAAGAACCAAACAATTCAGAACCGAAATGATATCATTACGTCGGAGTTTTCTCATTAGGCTTATGAAAGAAATAAATTACAAAGCGCGTGACATATTGTTAGGTGCCGCAGCAATTTTCTTTTTAATACAATGACGACTCATGAGCGTTATTCAAAGTTCCTAGGTTCGATTCCTAGCGAGGCGAAAATTCTAATAACGAATTAAAATTTCTTATCTCGGTCTGGGTACGTAAGATTGTAACCGCAATATCAGTTGATATTATATACGTCTCTTTCGTACAAAAAAAATAATAGACTCAGTGTTCAGGATGAAAAAGTGAGGTAATTTTTTTTTACAATTTTGTAATTATGTCACCGAGCACAGTCTACCGAGAAATATACTGGGAAACGTTATCATTTGTTATTAATGTTATGTTTTGACCTTCTTTTTTCCGAAGACTACGTCTATATATTTTTTGGTCTGTGCAAATACCAAAGCATCTTAACTTCTACCCCAAGGGTATCTAGCAAAAATCGCTTTTTAGCGAAAAGACCAACTATTGTATTTTCCATTTCTCCTTCCTATGTAAATATTTTAATGAGGTGTACAATAAAGAGTAAATAAATAAATACCATAAAGACTCTATACACGTATTGTTTTGCATGTAAAGTCATTAAACGAGCAATCGTGTAACCTAGTTGATGTCTCAACGTGAGTTTACTCAGTTTGTAAGAGCTATTAAAGCTTAACATCTCCGCGAATAGCGATTTGCACGAGTACTACAACTTAATAGTTACCGATTCAGTAAGCAATTGGTTAATAATACACTGGGAATGCTTAATAAATATTTTATGAAATCAATTCCTTCTCATGTATAATATCGTAACCCCCCAAAAAGCAATTTAACAGAACGCTTTAAAGTTTGGAAAGATATATGAGTCAATCACAGATATCTCACCATATAGAAATCGTCAATAATAAGTTAAATATTACTCATTAACTATTCTCTATTCTTCTATTCTCTTCTTACTTATTTCTTTTTAAAAATCCGTAGATTAGTAAAGAGACAGAAAATCAATCATCTAAAACAGTATTTTATTACTCTAAAGAAGAACTAAGAAAAGAAAACTAAAGAAATCATAGCGAAGACAAAAGCAAAGCTATTTAACGATAAATTGAAACCCAGCTCCAGAAAACTTCAAGTAACTTCTCAGAAAATAGAAAGCGAGTTACTCTCAGTAGTAACCGAGAAAGTACATTCGTTTCGCATGAATATCGATGATTGGCGAAAAGCTCATGAGGTTATTGAATTATTCATAAAGGCTCGTTTGCATTCTGATAGCGAGGGAGGATATCAGATAGGAATGAAGCACTCGCACGTCTCCAGACCGTGGTTCTCCACACGAATTACCTTGTTACTTGCCATTTTGAATAATTATACATCTGCCGACATATTACCTCATTCATAGATCTCTGAATATAAATAGAAGGAGCGTAACTGAAATAATTGCTTACGACTCGCGTTGGTTCTATGGGATTGGCCGGGATAGGGCAATTAAGAACGTTTGGTTTGATAGATGAAATGGAGCCAATAATTTTGTAAACCCTTCGGAGCTTGTATATACCCCTTAAACTGTCAGTCCTAATTGTTTGTTATCGAAAAAAGTTGTTAAGTCATGTTAAAGGCCTTCGACTAGTACTTCCCCCATACTCGTAAAGCAGCTTGGTCTGTTGTAGACCTCCTCAATAACGGGAGGAAATACGTGACCGGTCGTGTGCCATGATAAGGTTTACAAAATAAATAAAAGTTTAATCGGTCTCGACTCTTTAATTTACTAAAATCCAGTTTTTGTTAAGTCACTTTTCTATAATACAAACATCAGAACAAACGGTTATTTTCATACATCTGAACCAGAGCTCAGATCAAATAGAATTAAAAGCAGTGAGCTGCAAGCATAATCCATTCTTATTTAAATGACATCTCAGTTTTTCAATGCAACTTTTATTTGCCGTATGTGGATTCCCCGTTTCCATTATAACGCTACTTATTGTGGACTCATACCTTCTATAGATATAATTTCAGATGGATTTTTATCACAGCAGTTCGGGGGGTTACAACAAATGTATTTTTAACAAACAATTTTTCGCTCTATTTATTTTATTCATTGATCTGTTTTCCTGTTAGACTTTAATTAGGGAGGATAGGTGATTCAGATAATTATATACTTTTACCTCAACTTCAACTGCAAAATAAAAAATTAAATAAATTCATCCACCACGGGATCTAAAAAATTTTGCTCTTCTATTCAAATATTTGCGCATATTCATCAAAAGGTAACAGTGTATTTACCAATTTAGCACTATTTAATACTTTACGTACTACAATCCGGGAAAACAGTCATAACTTAAAGGGATTTACGACTGCGTACGAATTGAGTACGTTTAGATAAATAAGCCTAAGTTTATTGCCGGAATAGTACTGAAATAGTACCGTATTCCAAACTGAGCCGCGGGCATAGAGCCAAATACGATACCAATAATTTCTCCAAAAATATAATGAGTGCGTATTAAGAGTATTAACTATCCAGAGGGTTCATTTATGGATTATGTGAGCTTTTTTTAATTCTTGTTATGTAAAATCAATAAGCAGTTGCCAATCATATTACTAACTAGAGAACCTGTTTCGTGCTTGAACTTCGACCATTACTTATTATATCAAATAATAGAGATTAAACACTCGTTCGATATCCTTGGCTGGTAAATGTCATAACAAAGCTTTCTTTCTGACGTATGTGTGTCATAGTGTGCGTTTTATTTCCTAAATTAAATGTAGAATAGAATGGAATGTACCTATCTGTTTAAATGTGGAAAAATAATAATAAAATATATACATTAAAAAAAAATAGGTATTACTAGAGTGGAAACTGTATAGATATTCTGCGATTGAAGAAGTTAGATCACTGCGAACTATGAACATCTTCAAGTCACCAATTGGGGCGACACTAATTGGTAACTGTTGGGCGCTATCCAAGGGAGCTGGTCATAGTTAACTCGTTAAGGCATTGTAGTTCAACTAACATTACAGCTGTGAACTACAGATTACCACAATCTATCTAATGACCAAATTGAGGCAATCTGTATTTATGTATTAAAGGGTTTCAGGCGCATTTATATCTTAAGAGGTTGTCAACTTCAGACGTGTTTCACCCCTCCCCTTCTTGGTGAGATGTCGTGAGATTTAGGTCCAGACCCCCTACGAATACTAACCCAATTTTTAAAGTTACGTGATCCCCCCTCTCCCCAAACTAAGATTAGATGAGATTCGACCCGCCACGATCCCCTATATGCCTCGCGTAATTTATAAGAGGTATAAATTGATTTAAATTTACTATTGAAAATGTAATACCTATTTAAATGGATCCTAATCACAAAATTACGAAGTCGAATTTCATAAGCGAAATTTAAATTAATAAACTTTTTAATATTCTACTTTACATTTTCTACAAAAAGATTAAATTAATTTGATAGTCAACAGTGACGCTAAGAGAACTTAGGTAAGAGTCTTTTCGCTTCGCTTATTATAAAGACTGAAAAAATTAGCAGCAAAAAATAATTTATGTAAAATTTATTTCTTAAACATTTTCAAAGCTTCAGCTTTACAATGTTAAGGTACTTGTTTGACTGAGAGCGAGTAAAAAGTATTACTAGTCGTCAAGAAAATAATGCTATAGGGCGGTTCTTCATTTGAAAAATGCCCCTAGTGACACGACAATATTTTTGATACCCCACGATAATTTTTTTTCTTAAAAGCCACTACAAAGTACTAAGAAAAACCTACAAGTGGTACAAAATGTAGGTATTTATTATATCAATAATGATATTAATTGATTTTCACAGTGCGTAATTCCATTAAATTCTGAAACGAAAAGGAGGAAAAATTTCTAGCAAATTTTTATATCTATTTATATATATTTTATTATTATAGATCTAAAATCTCTATTTTTTAACAAAAAGGGCAATATCATAATATAATAGATAGTAGTAAGAAAGTAAAGAGCTGCAAATACTTCGTTTGTGACATCGCCCTTTCAAAAGAGGAAATAATGTTAAGCACTTCTCGATCGCTATCTGACATGTTCTTTAGTTATCCTTTGACCGAATGCCCGGGGAAATGGAGCATAGTTGGCGCTACCGAAGCATCGCTCCATGCTGTGACACCGGCCATCTACTTCATTTTACAGTACGAACAGTGTTTGACTTAAAATTCAAAGAGAGGTTTCAAAGTTCATGGGCTAATTGAGATACTTTTTGGCTGTGTAAAGTCTGCCTCTTTGTTAGGACTTACAGATTATGTATTTAATAATACAGAAATGAAAAACTTTTAGCTCTTTCGATGATTTAAATTTATAATGCAAGCGAGTGAAACTGCAAACATTATTGATGTTAACATTATTTATTTATGTTATTTAAAATTAATGCGTGTTACTATTAAAAAAAAACATCATCGTTTCCGTGTGTTCATGGGAAGTAATCGTGGCAAAATGAATTACGGTCAAATCAACCTATTTTCGTCAACAGAGCGCTCATTAGAACGTAATATTAAATAGGTACAAAATTGAATGAGATTTTCCACTCTTTCACAAAAGTATTAAGTTCATGTAACAAAGTCTACTTATGAGTTGTTTAAACTACTATAATGCAGTATGTTACTGAAGATGAGAGCCCTTGTAATAAACTCGAGACTTGAATAGAAAACTTTCTGAGCTTCCGAGAACGTTTCATATATTAGTTCTGACAAAAGGGAGCTTAATATACAATGCGGATGAAAATGATAGTAATTCTATAAAGAATAAATTAAAGGAGACGTACTTTTATTATACACAGAATGTTATTAAGAAATAGATGCCTATTTATTTGTAACATAGCCTCATGTGACTATAATAACTAGGTACTGATAACTAAACTTTTCGCGCGACGGTAAAAAGTGCGAGAAAATATTTTACACGAAAAATAAAAAATAAATATAATACAGGGGAAAGCTAATGGTTTTTGTGGGTGTCTGTTTATCTATATGTCAATTTCATTGAACATCTACGTCTTTATTTTTTTAATTTTCTTATATGATTTTTCAACAATTTCTGATAATAAATATTTCACCTAACAGCAGTAAGCAGCCACAAAACATGAAATGAAACGCGACGAAAACATTACTGAAAACAGAAGACAGTCTTCAAACATGAAAAACCTTTTTGAACACAATTTACACTCTTACGTACTACGTACTCGTAGTATGAGAACAATGAGGTGAAATCTTAAAAGTACTTACACCGGATAGAGGTTAAGAAGTTGTAACATTTAATAAGATTTTATCCTTCGACTCAGCGAAAGCAAACCAGTATTGCATGGAACGCTTTTCTCGAGTGTTATTGTTACGGGGCTTTTGTTTAAACTTCCAAATTTGTCTCCTTTTAGGTTGGTACCTTTACTCATTATACAGGTCCAAAGAGTTGTGATAAATTTACTTCTTCCAAATTGTACGAAAACAATGTTGTTTTGAAATTAATTTTGATGTGCTTAACAGAATTGTATTTTTAACTTTTGATTTACATTCATACATTTATGAAACATCTAATTTTATTGGCTACAAGTAAAATTTGTATACAATAAAGTAATTTCATAGAAAATACAATAAACTAATTAAATTACCATTAGGTTTTCTTATTTGAGTAGGCTTGCTACTTGTAAATCTTTCATTTTTCATTATATACTTTTGAAATTGTACAATCAACTTTCTCAGCAAGTGATGAAACTAGTGTTTGTGTAACATTTTCCGATTTTTCTTTGCGAAGTTGCTAACTAAGTTACTTTCAACAAGGTGCTTCGAACGACGGAGGATGTCGAAGTTTAAAAGTCAATCTACATTTTAGTTCGTTACCTCATACACTTGTTTGATCGCATTACCTACAGAATAGCTTTTAAATTTCCAACTACATTGTAGAGCCATGATTAAGAATTCAAATAGCCATTTCTCTTTTTACCGTTAAAACAATTAATATTGCTTAATGGCCTGCGAACGACTTCAACCCAGCTTTTAATACCCACAAAAAATGTACTTTAGATAAAATTTCTGTAGTAGCTATTATCAATTTAATTATGTAAAAAGATCTGACTTGATAACTACGAGAAATTTCTTGCTAACATTCATCTGTGATATAAAAGTCCAGCTGGGAAAACAACTCGCGAACTCCTCTTTCAAGCAGATCACATACAGGTATATACTTTAATTAAAAACAATAAAGGGTGACAAACAGTTGAAAACAATTAAGTTGTTGTTCACGAGGGAGACTTAACAGCTATACGAGGCGACACATCGTCGTCTTTCCTCAAAGCCTTACAAACAAACAACAAAATACATACAAGCGTTCTGAAAACGATATGGGTGTATTACGTAGGGCCGGGTGTACATAGAACCCCACAAATTGTAATGGAATTCCCTGGCACGTTCACTTTATATTCTGAGGCTTATTCGCTACTTTCATTTATCATAACAATTCATGCGTGCACACGCATTGGTTTTTGTTAATTACTAACGGATATAATATATTATTTAGCGATTACAAATATTGCGTGAATTTGAAATTAGATCGTATCTGCTAGTGTTGACGTATTGCCAACATTTTGATCAACGGATTAGAGGACTAATAACCCTTTTTGTACTAGTAGTTATACGAAAAACGATTTTAGAATCAACGGCGTTTATTTTATTGTACGCAAAATGTTAAATTTTAGCTTACATTTACATTAATATATATAAATACTATTTTCATGATTATAAATACATGGCAGACTTTTTCATCGTTAATACGGAAACAGTACAGTTACTCGAAAGAAATACGAATAGAAAATAAAGTAGTTTTAAAGTTACTTGCATCTGAAAGCTAAAGTTTGTGACAACTATTTTTTACACTTTTAGAAAGTACTCGTAACTACACCAGTTGCTAGTTAGAGTATTATTTTAACCCTTGTCGAGTTATAAAAGAAATGAAAGAAAAACTCTAGCTCGCTGTCGAGAAGGTTGCTTCTGTTTAATGAATTGAATATCACCAAGAAGTTTTATTCAGAATTTTTTGTTTGTACAGATTTATGAATAAAACTGTCTCGGGTCTCGACTCATTTAGCGGGAGAAAACCTCTTGTACTTGTTCTTGTATAGAACAGGATGTTACCTACCTTTAGAAATATTAATGCAGGATTAGGGCATAGAAAACAGGCTGCAAACCACGCCATAAAACCAAAATTTCGTAAGTGGCGATAGAAGTCTCTTGGTGATAGTATATTTGGACATCGGTTACTTAATACATAGTTATTCAGCACCGCCAAAGTAACTGTATGCGTGGGCGTCGCGTCGCCAAGGGGGCTAGCTATCCTACCTCATCTTGGATAACGAAAATAAAGCTATCAACCCCACCTCCATCCTTGAGTATCAGCTAGCGATACCCATAGTCATATTGTATTATAAATCTCCGTGTGTTCAGATCTTTATATGGTCGTAGAAACTGCGATACCTTCGTATGAAAAGTCCGTTTTATTTTTGAGAATATTTGAGTTCAAGTGATATTGAAGTGATGAAATTACATAAATGTCACTGGCAAAGGGTGTAAAACATGAAAGTAGTTGATTTCTGGCTTAAGATTTTTATAAAACTGCTTGCTAAATAGGACAAGTTAGAAAAATATGGACTGGAGAATAGGTATCTCAACATCTTCATAGTCAAATGAGTACAACCCATGTGTGTCTAGATATAATCGTACAAACCATGTGTATAATCAAATAAGTTGGTTTAAAACTTATATTACAGTACCGTGAAGTATTTAATTACTTAATTGTGGTGGACGCAAGATTCAGTTTCCGTAACATGTGACGCAGATTCTCTGTACGTACTGTTGAATTTAACTAACTTCATGTTCGGAATTTAAACACATTCTCGTTAGTTCTTAATGAGCTAAATAACCCTATTATTAACATGGTGCGAGTTTTTGAAGCATGTGATTGTATGTGTGTCCATTTTTGGCACGCTATAGAGCCTAAACGGCTTGTCATTGGATTCGTATCGAGCGACAGTTACATAGGCTTTAATTATTATTTTTTTAACTCGGTTTTGAGCAGTCAGGTTTTTCAGTTCTCTGTTAATTACAAATTGGAGTTCATAAAACTGTAATCAGCCGAGTTTATTAGTAATTAAGATGATTACTATATTCTCTAGGGTGGGGAATTTCTTGAGGGAATATGTGAACTTTGAACCATTGATCTGAGGTCATAAGTAATATTATATTCGTAGAATTCATCTTGTGAGCAACATATTGAAACTCGCCTAGCTGTTTGAACTATAGAGCATGAAAAGGAATATACAAAGCATGGAATAGGCATGCATGCGTGTATCCATACATACTTTGTGCATATTTGACTAAGTGCATGTTTGTATGAAAACTGCACAATCTCACTTGCCATGTAACTTAATAATGGTGTTCACGACATCTTCATGCATATCCCCTTCCGCTACTGTCGTTATATCGTACGATAAAGAACCGGCCAATGATTGGCGTTTAACATTGTCGTTGACCTACGAACGCTTCTGAACTCAGTAAACCTAATACAAAGAGTAATAAACTACGTGGGCGGCACATGTTGGTCTACTCTGTGGTTGTGGTCGCAATAACGTTACTCTACAATGCGGGCTCTGTAGGTGGTTATAGTCCTGTGCACCGCTTGTGAAATACTTTTTATTCGTAAAAATTATTAACAGCGTTCAAACCGCAGTTTTTACGTAACATAACGTGTGTGCTTACAATTAAAAAAAGGGTTAATTAATTTACCACATGTTAGATTTTGAAGCTTATTAAAATGTTATTTTTTTATACATATAGTCCACAGATGAGTTATCGTCTATGGTCGTTAGTAAACAATGTTTTTGAATAACCTTAAGTTATTATTTTGTAAACCTGAAACTTTTTTTCATTTACTAATTTAAGATTTCAAGAAAACACAACAATTTTAAAAGGCAAAGAGGCCGCATGTTATTTAATTTCAATATACTCGTATTACCGACCTATTTTGTTTTTAAATAGATGAAATGTTGTGCAAATCTCACAAACGTTTCGGTATTGATGACGTAATGAATAAATTCACACGAATCAGAACATTTTATATGTGCAAAACGTTCATCTGATAACTGCGTAGAGAAATAAATTGCCAATACGTGAATTCCTGCAAATTTTCGCCTTTCAGTACAAATTGCCACTATTTATTACACACATATTTTACTAATACGCACAAGAGAACGACTTTTTTAGGACCCGCTTATATGATAGTATATCAGTTAGGTGAATGTCTATATTTCCACTATTTTCCAGATTCTAAGAATAATGCAGACACGTACGAGTGTAAGATTTAGTATTTTTTGACGTGATAACATAAAATTGATAAACACCGGCAATATGCACGAAAAAGTGTAACGTTACGTGTGCAAGTGAGAGCGCGATACATTTATCCTCTTCTCGCGTGACGTCAGAGCTAGAAATTCGAGTAGTTCTGTTTTCACGTACAACTAAATTTTGACATCCCTCTCAAATAAACTTCCTGCTATAGTTCCTATTTTGTCTTCAATCGAAAAATACTGAGTAATCCAAACTCAACGATCTGTTTCTGAAATGTTCTGAATAAAATACCGTTATTTATTACTGTTCAGGTAAAGAAGTTCGAAAGGGTTTTTATCAACAGACTATAATAACATGAGTTAGGAGCACTTTGGCGATAATGTACCTATGTTTATTTTTAGCAAAATGTCGGCATTCAGTTTCGATGAGTAGGTAAGTGAAATACGTTCAGTTTCGTAAAGTAAACGAGAGCGCGTGTAAACTGAAATGTGACTCAACACAGATAGAGTTAGATACTAAGATTTTTGTCTAAAGGGGCATTCAACTTGGGGGAGGGACTTTGGATTCTAGATCACCAAAACTTCTTTTCTTTTCTTTCAAAATCCTTCAACATTATTACCTACACAAGCCCACGTTTCATCCTAAAATATTTGTTATAAGCTCACAAAACTTTGTTATCCCCGCATAGATATATCCGCATACAATGGACGTCATTTATAACGTTGAACCGTATAGTATCATTGTTGTGACAGTAGCTAACACGCACCATTCAACATGTAGATGAATCGTAGGATTCAATCTTGAGCGAACACATTCCACATGGTCATATATTCGTGTCAGGAAATGACCGTGCGACGAGACGCGCCAATCTGTTACGATACGAGCTCGAACACGTAATTGGCAATACACGTATCATATTGACAATTTGGTATTAAAAATAACTTTGTGGTTTATTGAAAATGTCATTGCAAGTTTCATAATCATTGTTATCTGTATGAAAAATTAAATTGAAAAATATTGTGAAGTATTAGGTAGGCATACTTTGTCATTAATATTTCAATAATGATTAATTAAAATTAATGTTAAACTTGAAATAATTGTACCAAGTACAGCACATTTTAATGATACAATGTATATTTTTCGATTTGAATTTTTTATGGTTTTCTTTATCTTTCGTGAAGGGGTTAAATATTGCATACAAGTATTTTTAATGATTTATGATTATCTTACATTAGGACAATTATTTATTTGAAGAAAGAACCATGTAATCTTCTACATATTTTTCACTTAAAATCCCTATTTAATTCCCTTATGGAATGTTACCCAAAATTATGGTACAGTAAATAGTCTTATATGATCCGTGCGTAACATACGAGTAGCTACTCTATTGAAACAGCCATTACAGCTGATACAGCGCCGAGATTAAAACCAATCCCGTCAAATTGTGATCGGAATACTAAAAAGGGTAGGCAATGCTTTCGCGGACTGTAATTAATGTGCACACACCACTCGGCATTCTGGTATTCCCATTCTGATTTCGTCTAACAGCCACGGATTAATTACATAATGTCCTTTAACGTTTGTCGGTCGCGATTGGTAACATTTGTAACAGAAGGCAATTTAGCGACCGATGTTGTAACCACTGATATAAATAGGACACTTATGAGACCGACATTGGAAAAATAGTCATGTGAAATAACCGAATAGTTCGGCAATTGGTATTAGACGGAAAACTACTAGTTTCTCTAAAAGTTTTTCTCAATGTTACATAGGTACTTAATTAAAATGTAGTGGGTACTTCATGGTGACCACTAGTGAATGTTATGAAAATTCGAGGCTATAAATTATAAAGCTTTTAACATATTTATAAATAACATACATACTTATATATTTTCATTACCTTGAGTAACTAAATGTACGTTACATTTAATAAAAAAATGTACTAATAATAAAACAGCGTACCTACCTACTTTGTATTTTAAATGATAAATACAACACAATGCAAATCAAATTTCCAGAAACTTGTACATATTACTATTCTCTGCTAAACAATAAACTTCACTTAATTTTCCATAAACTCTACATTTAATGTAATTACGTATTTCTGGAATATACAAATAACTTCCGCCGAACAATTTACAGTTGTCATTTGAGCAGGAATAACCGTGCCGTGCCATATCGCATAACCATATCTTTAGAGTTTTGCAAACAATGTTAGAATATTCAAAATGTAATTTTCTTTGGAACACGAATGCATGAACATAGAGTGCCTACTTTAAATTGATGTAGGTAATGCAAAATGATATTGTAGGTAATTTCTGTGATCTACAATAATTAGTATAAAAATTATTTTACTATAATTCATAACAATCATTACGTTTAGTAATCGTAACTTTTTATTAAGAATAATTTATTATTCCAACCAAAATATATTGTTTATATTATATTAGTACTCACTTTATATTATATTAATACTTCATAAAAAATTTTGGACATGATATTTAAAAAAATACGTAAACCAAAAAATATCAAATTTTGATTACGTCATGCTCTTCTATAAAACAAATAAAAAATATTTAATTAAACCTCAATGCGTTTACAATTCTTATTACTTTAAGCAATCCCTACAAAATTGTAATTTCCCTCAAGAACAAGTTTCTAGCGACACAGAAACACCGATTCGTTTGGTGATATTTTATATAAAAGTTAGGAACAACTGAGGCAATGACATCGGTCGTTGAAACTTTGAGGCGAGAATTGGAACAATTTGAAGTAAAAATAATACACCTACAACGGGAATTGCGAGGGAACAAAACAGCAGAAATATAATTAAGAAAGGGTGGAAAACGACTGCTTACAACGTGTACCGCGTGTAATTTGTATGAGTACGGAGTAACGAAGAGTTGTGGGTATTATAATGTTGCTTTACCATATTAATTAACGCTCAAAGCCCGGCGGCTCACGTCGATTTTATGTGATTGACGAAGTCATACAACTGCGGACGCGGTTAAAACTCGTATGAGAATCGTTAAGTAATTTCGGAGGTCGTTGAGCGGCTTAAAAATTTCCGACACTTGGGTTAACTATGAATCCCTCCACCAATCCGCTCTGAAGCAGAATGGTGGAATATGTTCTAAGTCTCCTCAATTTCGAAAAGAGACTCTTACTCAGTACTGGCCAGGGTTGAAAAATGCCGTATAAACAATAACTTAATTGTTTAATGTAAATATGTAGGTAGTAAAATTATTCTACTACTTTACCTAATACCTAATCTTTTTGTATTTGATTTGATTCTTATTTAATCGTTTAATTGTGATGTTATTGTAACCTATTTGGACCCCCAAACCCCATTCAGGTTACAGCCATACTGGCTTAAAAGCGTCGATCGGTTCATTTTAGCCCCAATCGTCTAACAACCATTTCGCCCTCAAATTAAATAAATCGACGCGCAAATTGCGAGAAGGGTTGGATCACAATTTAGTCTTTCATTGTCCTAAATTGCAACTGAAATCAGTTGATACCCTACCTTATTTCAATGCTTAATACTCCGGAATAGCATTTAATTCTGCTGTAATACGAGTTTGGACAACTCTTACACCAATTACCTAATGAAATTAGAGCAACCGATCCAAGGACCGAACAGTCTGGCCCCTAAATTAGTCCCTAATAACTACAACTATCCGAAGGGCCAATCTAACTTGATGGCGCATAAAAGAGCCCTTACGAAGAACACAAGTTCACTACACAATAGAAACGGCCTATTTGGCGCTCATCAACTAAGGAGAGAGAGTACATATTGAGCAAACATACATGTTTCTGATAGTTTATTTCTATGAAGACATGGTAGAAAGTCATTAATAATATGTATATCATCAGCTCTGCAGAAAATTTTATTGAGCTATACAATATAATTAATGGAATAAGTAATTATCGTACAATAATTTTTGTAACAATAATTATTAGAACTATGAGTGACATTTGATTTTGTGTAAATGCGCAAACTTATTGGCAAGATGATTGGTACATAAATTTTCCTAATCCACTTTATGGCTGGTTGATTAAATAAGGCTATAACTATCCAACTGGATAAATAAAACTATTCACATTATGTAGTCAAGCACATACTTACCTTTATAATACTTGAGAGTTTCGTATGTAGCGAAAATAATCCTTTGAATTAATAAAATGCATGTGAAAACTATACCTTTATGTAATGACAATGGGAACTGTGTTTTTAAGGGAAGTTACATATTTATAACGCCAGAAGAGGTCAGATATTCTTTCGCACGACTGTACAATAATACGGAATTCAATAGTATATCACATTCGACATTCATATTGGGTTACCAATAAAAATCGGTACAAATAAACGAAACATTTCCAACATTTTTGAATGTACTACGATTCTGGCTAAGAGCTCCGGAAAGTGCAGTGTGTCGGCAGCATCTCGCATTTTACAACGCAATGCACTTGGCACTGCAGGCTTATACTTGCTAATGTGCAAATAATGACATTTATCTCACAATAGCAAGCTTTACCATACTTTTAAAACGACTTGGATACCTACTGCACAATTTTTGAAAAAATAAAAACGCCAACGTACGAGAGTAGGAAATTTTAAAAGGGATTTAAAGTAGGAATATACCTGCGTTTTAAAAGCCCTTTCGTTTTTTGTGTGGAACTTTCAAAAGGATCGAGTTTCAAAGGCAGAATATTTCCGTTCCTTATTGTCAGGGTATTGTTTTTCTAGCAAAAACGACTTGATGGATTTTAAACATAATTATGAGGTGTAGTTGGATTCATCTTTATTATGAAAATGACATTGTCTATATAATTGCCTCGACACCTCCCTATTTTGGCAGCCAATACTTTTGTTTGTAGGTAGTATATTAATAATTATTATATGTAAGTATATTAATAAATAATTAAGAGTTATTTTGCATAATCAAAATTCGGTATTTCGATGCCCCTGAGCGGTAATAATTTCTAACCTTTAAGGGCCTTATCTTCTTGTTCTTTTAATTAAACAAATTGCATCTTCCTCATTTGGTCTTTTATGTCAAAAAAACTATTGTTTTTCTCTGCCATTTTTTTCAATGTGTGTTACTTACGTCCTACGTGTATCTACCCCTTTAGTCAGAGATACTTTCCCTTCAGTGTTGCCACAGAAAAGTATAAATCCAGTGTAAGGGCGCTATAAATTGGTGTAACGGGCGGCTGAAATCTTGTTAGCTGTGTACTCATAAACTAAACATAGCGGTCGGAACTCACGTTCTTAGAGTTCTAACGGGGACCGTAGTCGGTGGCGTAACTATAGGATGGCAGGAGTGGCAAAATGCTACGGGCCCCCGGTCACAAGGGGCCCCGGTCCCAAGGGGGCCCCAATCCCAAAAGGCTGTGAGGTTATTTTTTTGCTAAGCTGTCTTATTTTTGAAAATTTCATTTATGTTTAACTAAAATTACGATTTTTTCTTGACCCCATTTAATAAATTTGCCAGGGGCCTCGGGTAGTGTAGTTACGGAACTATTTATAGTTATTGTTTATATATTATTCAAAGTGAAATAGTTATTAAGCTTCATTATCAAATATTTTGATATTTAATTTCGCTTATTCAAATTTTTATGGCCGGCGTTAAATATGGCCTACAAAATCACTGAATTGAATTCTCAAAGCGTTGCCTAAAATGTTCACGATCAAAGAGTAAATATTTCAACTTTTGTATGCCTGTTGCGTGTTCGAATTTAAAAAAGAGATAGTGAATTTCTATAAAACTATTACGACTGAAATATTTTTAACTACGCTAAAGCGTTTTATTCGAGAATTTTATTTGGATTCGTTGCATAGATTTAAATTTATGCACTTATATTTAAGTATCATATATCTATAACATGACCATAACCATAAAATAACTCGAAATATTTGTTAAGATAAATTAAGAAAACATGGATTACTCGCAGTCTAATTCAAACTAACTATAAGATTTAAAACCTTCTCACTCCACTCATACAAGCAATTTTTAGCTATTCCTTAATTAATAATCTTATCGCGTTATGCTAATATGCTTTTATGATTTAAAAAATAACTCTGTAACAAATAAAGTTAAGGCTATACGTATCACAGAAATGTCGTTTTAATATTTCAGCTATCTCGTGAAAATCCTAGAGATCAGAGAAGTAACATGGAAATACTCTTAAGACTGTTTGAACTTGGCCTAGCCCCGGGCGCGGCCAACTAGATTTAAATACAAAGAAATACTAAACAGATTTCAGCAAGAAACAAATTGAATACAGCATCTAATTGAAGACTGAAATGTCTGTTTGACTTTATGACTATGATCGGAATTTCAGCCATGTCTTTTAAATAACGTATATACCATCTTTTTTAAAAAAACCCTAAGTACACATTCATAGCCCCACAGTAGGTTTTCCTGTGTCGTGGGTGCCATAGAGAACACGCATAGAAGATCGAGAACAGAAACGTAAATTCATCATTATAATGTCTCAATAGTAGTTGAAACAAAGGCCTATTGAACGGTAAGCAAGCATGATAACCATTGCGACATATAGTTCGTCAAGTTCTTTATTACTATGAAGGATAAATTGGGACTAAAAAGTTATAGCTAGCTACTAAATGAGTTAGATTGAGTAGGCAAAAAATCAGGTATTAGGTACGAAAACTAGAGTAATTTTGGACACTCCCCCCTTTCCCTTGTCAATAAAACTAAAGATAACACCTCCGCCCCTCCCTTCTTATAATGTTTCTTTAAGGACAAATAAGAGGCACTAGAAACAATTTATATTGGGTGAGATAATCAAATAGTTAGCTGTATAATTAAATTAATATACTTCTGTTTTATATTTACAGGTAAATAAGCAATAACTATAGAATTCGGTAAGTTTTAATTATTCTCAAAGCGTTTTAACCCCGTAAAACTTTATCATTCGAACAAAGTCTTTACTAATTTGTTCGGAGTTAATATCTAACAAAATTAGATTTGTTCGCCGTAATTTTTAATTACTGCGCTGTCAATTTTAATAAAGATGACAAGAATTCTTTGAGTCTTTTGGATAAACAACGTAATTATGTATGTAGTAGGAACTCGTGTTCATTATATTGTTTGATGTATAAGGGGTTATTAATTCTTAGAGTAACTCAAGTTTACTCAGAAGAGTTTGATGACCAATAGACTTAAGTCTATCTACTTATTAACTGATAACACCGTACCTATGTTCTTTTGGATACAGGATAGGATACCTCATTATTTTTTACTGGACTTTGGAAATCGGACTATACTGGTGGCATATGATTTTGACCGGAATTAAAGTATAAATTTTCATCTATTCCCTCAGAACTAGAACTATTCACCATCATTTGGCAAATTAGGTATCGCTGGAAGGGCCCTCTTAAAGATATAAAGACCAAAAATAAATTAAATTAAATAATGCCTTGTTGTGTTATAATAATTATACAGATTAATTACGATATTTCAAAACAATGTATCGTCTTTCCCACCTATATTATCATAACCCACAAAAAGCAAATTTATAGGCGAACGTTTTAGATTTTTGGAAAGATAAATTAACCAATATTTTTACTTCAGAGAAAAATATTCATTGAAAAAAGGTGATTAACAAAAAAACGCACTTTTGTGGGTTAAAATAATAAACGTAGGGGCCGACGTATTGTTAGCTGGTACTCATGATTTCGCGTTCTATACTTTTTGGAACGTGATATTTCAGTCCTCGGATTTTATACTTTGAACTTACAAGTGAAGTGATACACTCAATATATCCAGTTGTAGAGCTTTTAGCTTAATAGGGGAAAAGTAATGGAAACGCTCCTATTTTACTTCATTTTCGATCCCGAAACCGCTGGATCTTTTGAGGTCATTTAAAATTAAGTAATGTCCTTCTCTGAGACACGTGTTTCTCCTCAGGTAGCCTCCAACACGTAACGGCTGAAAGGTTTTCCCGTTGAAGCCTTTATTTATGTAAGAACCTTCAACGGACAAGTTAGTATCGTAATAAAGAATTAAGGAATCCACCCTTGTGGTGAGTTGGGTTCTGTTACTTTTTATGAGGGATAATTGTATTCTAACCGTCCTAATGCCTTATATTTCAAAGCTAATACCCCCTGTGGTGTTTCCACATGTTAACTGTTTTGTTATAAATCAAACATTTATACGAAAGTATATTTTCTTTTTCTTTTATATGACTACCTAAAGTTATTGTAAACATTTAAAAATGTTATCTATAAACGATTGTCTTTTGTCTTTACGATTTTGTCTCATTGATTTCTTGAAATAAAATGGTTACGCAATAACATTATATACATAGCTAGCTAACGTTAAACTCCCAAATGGCATCGATAGGAGGATAGGAGGATGACGTATCGGCCTAAAAGCACTAGCAATTTCGTAAAATAAAGGAGCTTCAAAGGGACTACATCGACCGAACAAGGGAAATTAACGAACGGAGCTTTGTGCATTGTCGGATGTACTCGTACTGGGATACTGTCGGCTGATCGAACACTAACAGCTTGCTCAGTTCCAATACTTTGCAATACGGAAGTTAGTTAAATGCAATTTTATCTACGACTGTATTGAGAAGGAGCCCAGGAAAAACACCGAAATTATAACTAAACCACTTTATTAGTATAAATACAGATCACAGTATTAACGTTGCGACACACAAAATGCAAATAGCCTAGAATGACAGCAGACTTCTCGTTATATACTCTCAGTAGTCAGCTCACTACCCTCACACTTTTTATAATGTGGTTGTTGGTAAAAATCTGATTCCTTACAGTATACATTAAACATATCAAATATTTTGTAAAGAAATACAACTGAAACTAGTAAGGTGACTAGGTTTTGTAGTTGTTATTATAAATAAGTTAAGCTTGTCAGCAATCCCACCTGGTAACTGGGGAAGTAGTCCAAAATGTTGAGCGCCCAAATTTAGAAGATGCTTTCATTCTTGACTTAAAGACACTCATATTATAAATCGAACGTGAATAATCAATTCTAACCCTTCACGTTTTAAAATATTACGTGGTTAGTATTCTACGTTAGTATGAAATATACTTTACATCAATGAACTTACGTAAAAGCCCTTGCTCAGGTACCTTGCCTTTTAGATACTCAAAACAATTCATAAAATTTCCAAAAAAGCTCAATTAAAAGTTGATTCGTTTTCCCGAAGTTTTTTGATATACGCAACTTTTTGTTGTCAACGTTTGCGCCGGATTTTCCGATTTTTAGATACAGTCTGTTTCAATATTTTCTGGCTAAAATTCTCACTATGCATTACTTTTCCTAAAATCCCTGAGGCATTTTGCATTTTGAAACAAATCTCTGCGGAACGTGCTCTTTTATTTTTAACTTTACGTAACAGTGATACGAATCAGTTTCAGCGTAGTACAGCGGAAATGAACAACCATCGTCGCGATATCCGTTGTATTCTCCACTCGATGCGAATTCACATTCGGTTGAATTGGTACAACAAGAGCATCCAAGTATCCGGTTGAAATAATTATATTCCGTTTCAATATCAAGACCAACTGGCGCCACTTTTAAACTGTTAATAACTTTAAAATATATTTTCAACAGATAATTCCATCATAAGCTTTTTCTTTAGACAGCATAGGGTCGGCGTAAACGTCCGCAGTTTCTCAGATTCTGAATTGACAGTTGGGAGAGTGGGGTTAAAAGAGCCAAGGGCTTTTTTTATTATGGAATGTTTGCATCGGTATACCTTACCCCTGGCTCTTTCTACCCCACTCTCCCCTACTGTTACCGTAAATTCAGAATCTAGAAAATACCAGACGTCTACGCCAGGCTTCTAAAATACAGAATCGGACTCCTGATGCGACTTTCGGACGTTAGTTACGAACGGCCAGTTCTTATGCATTGCAAACCTATTCAAGCTTGGTTAAAAAGGGACATAAATAAAATGGGTCGTATCGAACCATAAAGGGCCAAGAAAAACAATTTCGAGTAACTAAATTCTAAACGCTTCATTTTGTTAGGACCAAAACCCTGTCTTCTTTTAGAGTTGCTATTACTCGGTCGTATGAAGGGTCGTTCTTGCTATTATATTATAAAAGCCTCGATGGTTATCGTAAAAGGCGGTAGTGAAAATGTGAAAAGACTACGTGGTAATGTGTTACACTAGCGTTATGAAAGTGATTGTATGATTTTTTAATACCGACCACAAGTTATAATGAAGTGTGGTAAAAGTTAATTACCAGTAGAGTGTAGGAGACTTTAAACAACGTATTTTAATTATTCAGTTTTTATTTTAAACTTTATTCAAATTTCTTTGAAGCAAGACTAAATGTGGACTTTCTGCCTTTAATCAGCACTCAAAGTAACACTTTGGTTTAAGCAGAAAATAGGGCATTCGATAAGTATAATATCAACCATTCGTTACTGTAAGGAATTGTTACACTATTGTATTAAGAAATAAAAGTAAAATCGAACGCTTCCAACAAAAAATTCTGTACTTCATTTTTTATTTCACAGTAAGTCATTCAAATATAACACAAAAATTGAACTAGTTTTATAAAATGTACAATCCAATGCGGTTCGTAAGGTTTTCTTTACAATCACAGTGATTTCCGCACTACAAAGGTCGCAATACGCGGCTTCCGGGTTTTAAAGTTTTATAGAGCAGTGCCGTGAAACTGACATGCGAAACGATACAACATTCATTCTACATCCTATTCACATAAAAAGATTCATTATTCACAACATATTTTCCTTATATTTTTCATCTTTTGTTTACGTGATTTGAAAAGGTCTGAAAAGGTTTTGAGAAAAGATTTGTTTCTCAGATAATCTTTTTACAGTTCGACACCATTACAAATTGTATGATATTGTAAGTATCAATTGGATTCTTAAAAGTAGAAATTTCCTTCGTTTGATTTTAAGTCTCATAAAATGTAACATGGTCTTACAGAACCAGTAATTAATGTTCTCGATCGTTGTCGAAGTTTAATTTGCAGCGGCTTACAACTGCAGAACTCTCCGTAAATAGTTCTACACGATATCTACTGCAAATGGCTCCAGTGAGCAATTATATATTGGCTATCTTCCTGGCTTTTGTAGAAGTAGTTTTCTAATCCTCAGCCTCTTATATCTGATTTCTTTTATTTCGATTCTGCGTTTCACAATTTATAGCAACTGGGTAGAAATGATTTTCTATGAAATACGGATGTTTCTTTTCCTAACAAGAATTTGTTATTGTCAATACAGAACTTCAAGAAACAGGAAGGCGGTTTTCTATATGAGCTATAAAAAAAAATACTGACCCAATGTAGAAGTAATCAAACGTCTTGATAATATCCGATAATTTCCACAGTCACGTATATTATGGATAAAAATAGTAAAATCCAATAAGAATTAAGAAAACAATTAAAGCATTGTAAACCAGTCTGGTGGAAGCCATAATATGCAGGAGATAGTATAGGAGTAATAAAAACCAAACATTGCTTTTAGCGCAAGAAATCTTTCTGGCGCACACTGACGACTGAAGGAAATTTAAGTTCGCTAACGAGCTTAAGAAGACTGCCGCTTTTTGTTTAATTCAATTAACTGACTGCGGCTGAACGGCAGTAGAAGGAATTTATGATGAATCTATGAGTTTAGAGCTATTTAAGTTGGAATAAGTCCAAAATGATACTATAATATTCAACACAAATTCAGGTTCTACTAAAATTTACAAGTAATTCTAGAAGAAGGTTTGAAAGAAGGTATAAATTAAGTATGAATGGTTGCAAATAGCAGGGCTAATTAGCTATGTAGCTAGCTAGCTATTAGTAGATAAAGAACACTGCGACAATATACGAGTACGATTGGATTAATCTGGGTAGTACGAAGAATAACAAGCTCCAACGGGAAGAGTCTGGCATCTTAACTATTCAACGGCAGGGTTTGACACGATGAAAGATTGGCTTAAACTCAAACATGGATAGAATCCCCTTGGACCCGAAAATCTTGACATAAAAGTAACGACAGTAGTCAGTAGTGTCCATAGGCGACGGTGACTACTTTCCATCAGGTGGCCCGTCTGCTTCATTCGTCAGCCCTTTAAGCAGGAAAAAAACTACATGTTCAAACGCTACCTGTATTCTAGGAATTCCTCGATGATAATAATCGTCGAATTTTAACTAAAGTATGTATAAGTTCCACCAAATGAATAGATAGACCACACCGTAAGTGGTCACCGTTTCCGACATCCATTTGTAATAAGAGGGGCGTGGAAAGGTTTCCCAAGGAGCGATAAATCTTACAACCGGTTCGAGCGTCTACCTTTAGGTAATGTGATTGTGTTAGCATCCTACAGATTTTTTCACATTACAAGCAGAAGAGACAAATACATTCCTGGTTTCGTAAACTTAGCGATTTCATTTAAACGTGGCCACATCCACTTGAGAAAACCACGAAGTGCTTCGTTGGCTGTCGTCCCGTATCGCGTTGACCTAATTGTAGTTCCCAGCCTTTGCGCTAAAACAGCCTCGTCCCTCTTAGCAATTAGTTGGAGCCACATGTGTAGAACTATTGGAATAGATGGCTTTGTGCTCGAACACTACAATGTCTTTCTATGACTCTTTCTTACGTTTTACATTGTTTCTACTTCACTGAGTCTATGTAACTATCTTCTCTAAGAAATCACTACTAACAACCTAGTTTCGTTCTGGAAAAAAGTTTTGATCGATGTAGTTATATGCATAGTTCTTATTATTTTGCTTCTATAATATAAGTGACTTCTGAGTCGAAATAAAATGAGTCTTTCATATCTACAAAATATGTAAAAACCAAAAATAAAACATCTAGTGTAACTTTGGAGAGGTAGTAACATTCAATTTATTTCTAGTTCAAACCACAATACTACATTACGAGTACCTACTTTCATAAGAACTTCATTACCTAGAAAAGCTACACCAAATTCTCCCAGGTAACGGAAAGGGATAACTTGATTCATCTAGTTGATTTTGTTTGTCATCGATTTGCCCTACACACCAATCCTGAGATTTATTCTATTGCCAACCCTGAACACTCGTGATTCCGTAGTGACGTGATAAATAATGTTTTCAAAAGGTAGCAACTACCACATAATATATTACAGTAGAAACGGCCGTTGACATTTGATCAACACTTGATAAATTTCCTCTCTTTAACACTGCTGAGAATGAAGTAGGTAGGTTGCCTATTCTACTGTGTAATATTTTGTACGAGTACGTTAGGTAAGTACTCGTAAGTTCCCTTATTTTGATCAGTCTTGGAGAAAATAAATGTTGGTCTTCTTTTGTTAGAAAGCCTAAAGTTGTCTTTACACGTGTCTCTAAGGATCATCAGAATATATACTTTATTCGCGCTATGAACTGTATGTATGTATATTCTAAAACAATATATCGCGGGTTTTGACCATAGGTTCGTAGGTATACGCAAAGCCCTAACTTTTTAAGAGACCAAAGAAACTCATTATTGAAATTTTTGCAATGGAGCTAATTATTTCATTGTTTCTTGCAATAATTAATAATTAATATTAACCTGTTATTATTATCCATTCACGAATTATCATACATTATATTGAAAAATAAGAAAGCGAAAAAGTAATTGTCTTTTTTTTAACCGACTTTTTTTTCTTTACTATTAAGCCCACGTTATAGAAGTGATTCAACAGCAACATTTCTAATTTGAAGGATACATTTACACCCACTTAGATACCTACCGCCCTAAATTGATAGAGCAATTCCCCCAATCTAAATTACTTATTTTTGTTATGATTACTTATGATCGCACCATTTGTGCTATAATAGCAGCTTCGCCTTTTGTGGGCTTAATGAGGAAACTTTGGCGTAATGACATCTCTTTGTTTCTGCGTTAGTCAGCTCTTGTCTCAAACAGAAGTAAATACACGATGTTGCTTTCAATTAAAACGATATTATTATGAAAATAATTATTGTAACATGATTTAACATAACATAGCTTTTGAATTAATTACCAAACATTGAGAACGAATAAGCGGTTTTGGGTAATTTTTTTGAGTTTGTATGTTGTTATTGTGTCAATTTTAAATTTAATCCGGTATTATTAGTACTATTTTCAATGGTTAGGTTAATACTGCAATCGTAATAATTCTCCATTTAACGACTAATTTAATTATACACTAGAGGTTTTCGAGATTTATTTTGTTTAGTTATCGATAAAATCTCTAAACAGTAAACAGCGATCTAAAATCTGTAAACAAGTATTAATATTTTATTCTATACCAGTGTGAATATAAAGATACCTCACTAAGACAAGTGAATCGTATGAACTCGAATGATCTTCATCTAGGGTTGCCATCACCTCAATTTGTCGTCGTCGCACAAAAATTTTGCAGACCCTGATATTTAGGAAAATGTTAATGGTTTCCCAGACAATTATTAGGAAATTGTGTTATTTGTTTCCACCTTAGTTTTAACCTTTGTTATTCAATTTATTCGAATATTTCTGACACAAAAAGCGTCCCAGTTTCCATCAGACCCTTCTTGAAAACCGCTCTCCAGACATTCTCCGGATGTCCCCTCGACTAGGATGAATCCGGTTACACCTAGATGGTTGCCCATACGGTTGGCAACCCTAATTTTACCTTACTACGAGCGCAAGCTCACGCCTGGACAACTCTGGAACTAGTCGGATTAGTACTAATTAGGAGTGGGCAAAACAAGTGAACCGTACCGAATGGATGAATGAATGTTCAAAAGGCATAATCTTGGGAGCAAATGCTAGTAATAATATTAGGTATACTCGGTGCCTATGACAAGAATATTGCATCTATCATGCTTTTAGTAAGTCAAAATTGGTGAAAGAACATGAGACAATTTCTTTACATTGTTGGTCTAAAAAACTACGGCTAGACCCAGAATTATTGCCAATAGCTACGCCATGCTAAGAACTTAAAAATAATATATGGACTTAACCCTGTAACTGCATGTTATTTTTCTGTTTTTGCATAGTTATTAGTTACGTAATAAAACTCAAAAAACGTAATTAGTGTCAAATTCATAGGATTAGTCTTAGATCTATATAACTTAGCTATTGGGTATATTCTTAGTTCCAGCCGCGGAATATTTTTTTTTAGATCAGAATGCCTGATTTCCATTGCGTTTATGATGCCAATACGAAAATACTAATACTTCGTACGAATTGTATTGCACTACTAATGGACAGAGGGTCGGACAGTTCCAACAATGTCAATTAATCTAACAAGTCTCATTATTTCCGCGTTCGAGGGCGATGCGAGCGGAAATAGGTAAAAGCTATTCATCATTACAGGCTGACATATTACTGAGAAACTTTCTCTGATACTCCATATCTTTCAATGGCTCAATTTCGCAACATAATTGTAATCAATGTTGTGTTAGACTGGCATAAAAATAAAACGAATATTCGATTTGTTTCAACGTGAATTGGTGTAAGTGATAAAGATATTTTTAATTTATTTTTCAAACTGTTGTTCTCGATTACACACGCTTTTGAAGATAAGGACCTCAGAAATAGAACGTTTTTAATAGAGTATTCTTGGAAATGTTGTGAAATAGCTACATATTTAATTATTTTTGCTGTCGATTAAGATTTAATTATCCCTCTTTTCATATCGTACACAGGTTTCTAATGTCGGTAGTCCGACACCGACTCTTTTTACTTCTTCTTTAATTTTACTTATTTCCTAATTATCTTATTTTGAATAGCTCCGAATAGCTTACTTACGTACATTACGGTAATATTAAAATTAATAACATGACGCCGTACAAGTTATGCGACAATGAAGAAAATACTTTGCTTAAATTATGAAATTTTTCATTATAAAGTACCGACGGTATTAGACGGTGAATTCCTGTTAATCCCGGACGCCCCTAATGCGCAATGGTTACCAGAAAAAAAAATCCAATTTACAAAAAAAAAATGTCATCTAGTAAACAGTCAAGAGTATAAAACGGTTAGTAAAATAGTAAGATAAATAAGATACAAAAATCTTTCGTCGCTTTAAATTATAAAACATGAACCTCGTTCGAATTTTGAAAAATAACGGCCGAAAGCGCGGTGCATCCGGTTGATTGTGACGCGACGGATGTGGCGCGTTTTACCTACTTATCGTAGCTAGCTCGTAGACGCTGCGCTACGAGTGATAAATGACTGATTGCAGCGTACCTTACTTTACCTTCGCTCTTTGTATATTTTACAGATAGTCATTTGTAACTGATAGTATTTTATACTATATGTTACGTCTTTGGTATCCAACCGAAAAAGGGCTCCGCGCTGTATTGCATGTCTTTAATCATGACTGGTTTTCGACTTATAGTACCTAATTTGTTAGTAGTCGCGTTCGTATTGGAAATACAACTTGGCCCAATTGGGTTGTTCTATATCTTCGCGGCAAAAGCAAATTTTAACACAATTACATTACATGAACAAAATTAATTTAATAATTTTGTTCACCAATTTAAAGCAACAGCGTTTGAAGATATTTTTTTATTATTTTATACCCCTCATACAAGGATAGTTACTTAACCTACATAAGTCTCAAACTAGTCCATGGCTAAGCTAGGACGGAGGTCTCATTTCGTGGCTGTAGTAGCCACTTAACACTGGGCATACAGCTAACTATTGAAACTTGGTTCTAAATAGAAAAGTTCGTTAATAGAAAGTAAGAGGAATGCAAACACCGCCGCTCGCAAAGCACTCTGAAAAACCATATGAGTGCCTACTCTCAGTAGAAATTAGACGCAAAATAACAGAGTAAAAAGCTTCGCGCTACCATTTGCCTTCTTATCACTGAATTTCAAGCAAACTAATTTAAATAATACAAAAGAAGTCAGTTCACAAAATAAATAACGAGAATTTCTACTCAAAGACATCATCGCAGTGACGAGTTTTCGCTGCATTAGAATTTTATTCAAATTCTTCAAAGTTCCGTCCTCTTACGAAGTAACAAAGTCTGCGGTTGTTGGTTTTAACAAGGCGGCAACGGATATTTATTTTCTTCTATTTCCACCTACACAATTGGATTAGAAACGTCTTCTCAACGAAAATTGAATGATAATTAGATAGGTTGCGTTACACCAATTTGCCGAATTTTTTCGACAATGCATAACTAGTTTTATTAGGAAAGACTTTTTCTCATCAAAATCAACAGCGTCGACAATACGACATATAAACTTTGTACCTAATCATTAAAAGGAAACTAAAAACCGAACCCGACTGCCTCAAAATTTGGAGGCGGGGGAGGATTTTCTAAAGAAATATAGATAACCCTCATACGCAGTCGGTTAAAAATTGTTATATACTTGGAGGAGTAATAGATGAACTAACTGGTATCATATTTACCTTGATTATACACTACCACAAATCCAGTTTTAGAAACAGACACAGGAATAGTAGCGACCAAAATATCGATTGAAATATTTATAAGACAAAGATAAACCTTTGATCAATGTTGTTATTTCTATAAAAGTCGTTATAAACAGAAAATGTTTTTTTTTATTTACACAAATATAATAGCCACAGAATAGAAAATATTTTCTCTTTGTGCACAACGCGCTATTTGTGTCAACATCCCTATTATTTTCATTTATCACGAATACAAAATAATGCAACGCTGATATTGAAGTTGATAAAAAGATTATCACGATCTATGTTACTGAAATTACTGTGGAGTTACTTTTGTAAAAGTATTTCATAAAAATCTGTTAAATAAGTTTAAACATAAAATATTATTGCTAAATAAAATCTATAGGTACTTATATTAATACGTAAATCGGGCAATTTTCAATACAATATTAAGAATAATGTAAGCACGTACGAGTTTAAAATATGACATGGTCAAAGTTTACACGGCGAAGAATTTTTGAATTTAGAGTGAAACTCACCTATTCACACCTTTTATGCGAAATATAGAGTCTATATTTATTGTTTGACATAATGTGATATGGTCGAATTCCGACCACGAAGCAGGTCCTTTAATACAAATAGACTAGGCAATTAATTAGTCCAAAGTGGACGTGCTTTAAATTGAGTCTGAGTGCCCCTTTTAGTTAAGTGCCTGAAACAGAAATACCTATAACGTTATTAAATCAAAGGGAAAGTTAAATTAAGCAGAAGCCTAGAGGCACAAACTTAAATGTATGTTAAATTTAGAACCCTATAAATGTTAAAAATAACCTTGAAGACCGGAAAATCCCTATTCTTCAAGATATTTT
>LGAG01000764.1:154628-167459 GCA_001278395.1 Lerema accius
TATGTTTTACAGTTTAATTGATATCATAATTTTGCTGATAAGGTCCTCCTGACCTACAATTTTCATGTATATTTAGTAAATTCTCATTATATTTGACAACTTTTAACAAAACTTTTAACGCCATTGCAAAAACTCTTAATAGCTTGGCAGGTCCCTTAAAATATTAAACTACACAACTCTCTCTTAAATACATCACAATGTTTTTATTAAAATCAGACCAACCGTTTAGAAAGAGCCCAGTGCCAAACGCAGGTATGCTATGATTTTATGAAAATGAAAGATACTTATCTAAAACTACTGATATTAATATCTATCGAGCCGTTAATACAACGGCTCTACATTTGTTTAGGTTTCATTATTCATACAATGGTACTTAAAGTACTAAAAAGGCGATAGAATAGTCAGTATGTGTAAGTTCAATTCGCTAGGAGTTTAATAATACTTAATAGTACCAGGTGCACACCTGCTCAAAGCTAACTGCACTTCCATTTATACTCGTATCAATGTAAAACCCTCCTGAATCATTCCGAACAATCCACTAGTAAGTACCTTCGGAAATTCATATCCAAAATTTATCCACGACGCGGAGAGTTATGATTTTGAACTGTGTGAATGCTCATCTTCGCTTTTCTACCTTCTGAAGTATACTCAATATAATTTGACAAATTAGTTATTGTTAGCAGCGTGTTATTTTGAAATGAAGATAAAAAAATATTAAGACATTTCGATGATCTGTCGATCCGAATATTTTTTTAATTTTAGTTAACTTTATCCCTGATCTTTAGCGGGAGGCTTTGTCATAAGTTCAAATGGGAATACCATTTGTTTATGAAAGAAAAATGCTTGTTCACGATAGCATAATAAGGGCTAGATTAGGTTAGATTAACTTCATTAATATTTTCTCAATCGATACAAATTATTAAAACACCTACTGTTACAGTGATGATATGCTACCGTAATAAAACAATTATAATATTGAAATTTTAATTGGTAGATGCTTCCGTTGATTTAAATACCAATAACGCAATATAATTAATCAATTTATCGCAAATGTGAACACTGATGTTTTCCGATGTAATATTGTCGTGAATAAAACTGTCGGAATTGAGTTTAATCCAGCGATGAAAGAAAATGCTTTTCGCTGGAAGCGAAGCAAGCGTTGGTGAGTCGCATAATTATGGATAACACGGAACGTGCTTTTCAATTCGAAAAGCTTTCATTCTGAGTATTCCCTTTTGAAACATGTTTTATAACATGGAACAATATGCAAAACCTCGCACATCTTGATGATATAAGTTATTCAGGCTCGTTATTTAAATGTACTGTGCAATGTGAACATAATTTTCGGTTAATTTTAAAGTTAGAAAAATGTCCCTCATTCGTCAATCGTTGATTTTTTTATGTTCTGCATTTACGTCTAAATGGCTGTACCGATTTTGATCAATTTTAACATAGACCTAGGAGACAAACATAGAATATCTTTCGTCCCGGTTGTTATCGTTTATTGATAGTCGTTAAGACATGTTGGATGCCTTTCGACGGCATAAAAATTTTGAACAATTGGGTTGTCACCAATTCCTCCGCCAATCCGCACTGGAGCAATATGGGGGATTATGATCTACGCCTTTTTAATAATTACAAGAGACCTATTCTTAGTGGGAGCCATTTAAAAATTTCCTAAAGTTGCTACCAGTAAAGTACAATTTCTCATTTGAGTAACTTAATGATAAATCTGCGAACACTTTGTATCAGTTAGTACCTACTCGGAGTAAGAAATGTATTGCATAAATAAAACTCGGTGAATTGGATCTTGGCACAACTTTCCGCTTTTATTGCTTGGACGACGTGATAAGGGACATCTTCACTATAAATCTAACAATTTGTGACGACGTTGCTTGCTGTAAAAATGTGACGAATTGTGTTCTATTTCTTTAGTGTAAGAAAACCTCGATAATTTTTGATCCATGTCAGGGTATGCTAGTAAGTTGTAAGTTATCTGATCTATAGTTATTTGGCGGAACTAGATTGATCTGGTATTAATTGAGGATAAGGCATTGGAATTAATTATGTGTTAGTTATTATTATTAATTAGTAGTGTCCTTAAATCGTAAATTAAGTTGACATAAAAATTAACACTTGGCTTAAAACTAACCTAGTCATTAAAACTATAAATTCAAAATTCGCAGCACTATTATCCGATTTACGTACCGACAGTTTAAAATAAGTTTTGTTATTAACACACATTTCGCCAAACAAGTTAATTCGAAGCGGATTATAACATCAAAGTACATTTTTAATGTTTCGCTACGAACACCAAAATGCATTTGAACGTTGGTAATAAAATATGTAAATAAAAATTGCAGACGGTTTGAATGCTCTTAACTTTTAATGTTTGGTCATATTCGTAGCTATGTTTAACTTCCCTGCACTTCCAAGCAGTCACATTGTTTTTCGAGTTGTTATTTACGCTTTGAGTCCACACTATTTCATTCAGAATTTGAGACCTTTTGATTTGTCATCTCGAATTAAGATGTAGGTAATTGTTGGTTTTTTTTTCTCAGGTAATAAATAAAGAATATTTAAGTTTTTCTATCTGTATCACGGTGGTGTAGCTACCTACAAAGACAAAAAAAAATTACTTAAAACAATTTTCAAATGCCTTGTGTTCACATTCCAATGTAAAGTTAAAAAAATTGTCAGGGCTTTCTGGGATAAAAAATTAAGAATCAAATAAAAAAGCGTTGTGAACTTAACACTCATCCATTTTCAGGGTTCAAACTAGGTTTTATAATAATATCGGAACCTTTATGGTTTCTCCGTGTCCGTCTATCTGTCATAAACAAAACACAATACGAAAATTGACTTGAGCTCCATTCAGTTCGAAATTTAAACAAGGTTACCTAATATTGCAACACCGTTCTTTTTTCGAATATACAGCTACTCAATCGAAATTTACAGTTTGCCGAGCTTTTAAATTACAAGCCCAAAGTCCTCACCACTCGGGCCCCAGCATATATGTAGTTCCTACTGGGGTCAAACGTTCATGGTCTAGCGAGTGTCGATAGGGGCGGATTGAAAACATGCGCAAATCGTATGACGTCAAAACTTTTTTGAATTAAAAAAAAAACTCAAACAGCGTCGACGTTCGTATAGCCACAGATTACCTTTTCAATATGAAGTGGTAACACTTCTGTTTTAAAACATAAACTGTGTGAGCTTCCCTAAAGCGCAAATAATTATTTTATTTTTATCGATGAAAAGTAACTTACTATTTATGTTTGTTTGCTGAAGAAATTTTGTGCACTTTTAATACCTACCCAAACCCAAGTTTTTAACTTTTCCTGAACTTGTATTTTTCTTTCAGGATTAAAAGAATAATAAATCAGTTCGTTGCGACCATAGAGCAATATACTATTGTTTTATTACTCTATGGTTGCGACTTTTAAACATAGCAGTAACTATGATGAAAACATGCGATACAATACAACATTCAAGTGGGTACAATCCTTTATGTCTATTGAATAAAATATTTTCACGAGTCCTGTTTTTTCACTTACATTCTTTACGAGCTCCTGTACCCATCTTCCAAATCCTACGACGAAATTTGCCTTCATAAAAAGTGTTACACATGTGAATAGTTTTTAATTATTTAGTTATACTATCTATCACTATAAAAGGCAGAAAAATAACATTTTGCTATTTTTACAAGGGCTCTTTTTATGCGTCAATAACAAGTAGATGAATAAAACTTCGTCATACTTTTTCTATAATGATTTTAAAATGGATCAAACTCAAAAAATTATTAATAGGTAAGTACTTTGTCAATACACATGAATAGCCTGTATATTTATGTCTACAGGAAAACGGCAAAAAAATGTCATCTCTAAGAATGATTTGTTAGAAAAATAACTTTTTATCTACAATAGAAGTTCCACCGACCAAAGTACCGTTATCCTTACATGCTTGTTGTTATGAGAGCTATTTATTGCCCTCGATGAAAAACTTTTTCCTTCAAACTTCCTCCATATTAAAAGTTTATATTAAAAGGGCACTTTTATTTACGCATCGAGTCAAACTTAAGTTGATGTAACTATTCCATTTTCAAAATTATGTATGGCGATCTTTTAGTTATTTTTCTTCATTATTAACGACTCAAATTTTACCTCCAAACAAAATGTAGGTAATCAAGTAATAAAGTTTAAAAATAATTGCTTTTATTTACCTATATTTATTCGTTGAAGTGTTACATGTCAGAGAAACATGGTTCTTAGCGTGAAACTGACAGAGTGCTTTTCACTTCGTGACTAAATAGAACGACTACAAAGCAAGTGGAGAGTGAATGAATTTGACAAAGAAGCCCGAAAACGAAATATTCATTGTTCCATTCGAAAAAGAAAACGTTCACGTTCCACAGCCATTAGGGAATAACATTCAATCCTTAAGGGTCATCATTCAGAATCACACGTTTACGTGAATGAATTCCAATTTGAGCATTTCAAATCTATGAGAGCTCGCAGATAGGGCGTTCAGGCCTCCTCAAATATGCAGATATTCTCTGAACGAAAGGAATTTTTGATTAAACGTGTGGCAGCTACGATGAAAAAAACCCCAATGCCTAAAAAGATTTTGGAACACATACCTACTCATTCTTAATCTAAGCCAAACCATACCAAACTGTACAAAAGTAGATACTGTTAGAGCAAATTAAACCTGTTAGCAAACGTATTAGCATTACTTATTATAGTTAAATAAGGTAGCTCTTAAAGAAAGATTAATAAAGGTACCTCGTAAAATAGTTTTATTCGTTTTGAGGCCATTATTTAACCAGCTTTTCGACTGACACTTGCATTCCACTAGTGAGAAATGATGCAATTTGCAGTTAAACGCGGAAATCGTTTACGTTCACTGGAGGGGTTATTTTTACCCTTGCTTCTACGAGAAGACCGTCTCTCGCCAAAGACAAATGAATCTCTCTTTCTGATAAGTATACCTTTTTCCAATCCTAAAAGGACTGGTTACATTTGTTCTACCGCTTTTAATATTTAAGTGGCTACGCACGTAGCTATAAGGTGGAATAGAAAAATAGGATCGTGTTTTTAACTGCTTTTAAAGCGCGGCACTACCATACTGTCTATAAATACTTACCTACATACTACTATAGTTACAAAAGGTATTATGTTCCTATGATGTAAGTGATGCTAACAATTTAATTTTATAATAGATAGCCTTGAACTGAAGGGGCAACCTAGGTATTATAGATGCTCTATCAGTACAATAGGAGTCGCGTCACGTGGAATAGACGTCGTTTTTTATAGTATACACCGCCGCGTTAAACTAGTGCCTTTCTTCTATTGTACTATACCTACCTCTAGTTTAGAAAACAACGCGTGTCTGCGACACTCGTAATAGTAGATAGATTAGTATGAGATACACTATTATAAATCCTCAAAATGCAAACAATATCATATGTCCGCCGTTCGAACACGAAATTGAAGTTCAGGCTTTATGGCGAACACGTTACTTCATGTTATAGATTGAATTGCAAATAAACTCGCGGTTGACGGATTTTATTAACATGTAAATGAAGTTGTGACAGTGAATATTATTATTGTTATTGGTCTAGAGAGAACTCTAACTTTTATTACATACTTATTCTTTATTAAAACCCAATAAAATATGGGAAAAACGACAGAATAGGAAAAATTCCTTAGTCCTCTGTCGATATAAATAAATGAAATTAGAGTGTCTGTTTATAATATTAAAATAACCGCTTTTTACTAAATGCATATCTATGAATACAAGGTACATAATATAACAATTGTTTTATTTTTGTCTGTCTGTTTATTCCGGCTAATCTTTGGAACGGCTGAACCGATTTTAACGAGAAAAATTTCACGGACAGATGATAGCTGATCTGAGGCTGATGATATAGCTGATATCATAAGGAGTAACTTAGGCTACTTTGTCTTACTTTCGTTTCCGGAATACGTTTCCCGAAACGAAGCGAAGGCGGATCCACTAGTTAGGAAATAATAGATCTTAAAAAATTCATTTCTAACGAGACTTTAGGAAATTTTGTTGTAACGATTGACGTAATGATTTTTTTATTTTATGTTGTTCATATTGAAAATTTTCACGTTCGTTAAGTAGGCTATAAGTTCCTAAGACGAAATAAATAAATTATTTTAAATTTGAAAATAATGTGTAAGTACTAAATGACAGTGTTATTCCGAGATTTGCTACACCGAATACTAATTCTCGCAAGCCCGAAGTGCTCTCATTGTCTAAAAGGCTGAAAAGGATTCCTTTAGGCTTACACAGCTTAGGGAAATCCTGAACCCCTTGAGAGTTCTGGTTGGTCGACATTCTTGGGGCAAATTTGGCAAGGGATCGCAAGGAATTAGTGTGGCTTTTATAAGATAAACATCTTATTAAACAAACAGGAAAAAATATATACATTGTATAGTTGTTGCAATTTAGTTTACTGTTATTCCCTTAGCAGCATGTGTTTGCTTTAAGCCTTTTCGGTGTTGAGGAGAAAGGTGCACTTAGTCGGCGGTAATGTTTCAAGTGTTTCAAAATCTATAATTCTTCTATTTGAGAAGCAAACATTTTAAGCTTCAAACCTCTTTCCCTCCTCTGTTGCGAACGTTTTCTAAGCTAAGCCTCAAGCCAAATGTCCTTTACTTCGAACGCTCACGCCAAACGCAATCTAAAAATGTATGGGAATGACATTAGGTGCGGAAAAAAAGGCGTAGTTTATGTCATTCCCATACATTTTTAGATAACGTTTGGCGTGAGCGTTCGAAGGAAAGGGGATTTGGCTATAGGCCTTAAACAGGCGGCAAACGTACGCACTACGTTGTCGTAGCAAAAACGTTACGACGACAAAGGTCGAAAACCGCCAGTGTGCTAGAGCCTTTTGCTTGAAGAATTTTTGTAAACGCTAAAACTAAAGAAAGAAACCATGTAAAAATATCCTTACACACTTCCGATATACAGTTTATCGAATACCCTCTATTATAAAGCAATCACGAAACTGTTTGCTCATTAATCTGCGTCAACAGCCGACGATCTGCAATGAGTCTCCGATTTTATTTACAAAGCCCTCATTATTTTATGAAAATTCCGTTGCAATTTTCGTCGTGATATTTTGAGATACTTTCGCAACAACAATTTTCAGCATGACTATTGTTTTTCATTTTACAACCTATCCTACATATCGTGTATTTTTTTAATGATTTGTCTTGTATGTATGTAAAGACGGATTCGTTACAATTTTATGTCAATATCGATGCTATGCTATGTCAATTGAATTTCGACGATAAGTAAAGCAAGTTCAAATAATAAATGTCTTTCAATTGAAATGAAAACATAACTATTAATATTATTAGTCAGGCACATAGAGCGTCGCACTTTGTCAAAACAGTTTCACAAACTAGGTACGTCGTTATCTCGAGCAGTAAATCTAGTAACTACAAACAAACAGAACACAAAGCCGGCATGCTGTACCTATAAATGATACTTACGTTATGTGTAACGACACATTTTAGCCGTTTGGTTAAAGACAATTTAGTATTTACCCCAAGAGCTCAATAAGTCGATTGGCTAAAGGACTTTAAATTAAATGAGATTCCAAAAAAAACAAAAACGGAATGAAATATAAATGAAATAATCTAGTTTAATAGGCCTGAAACATCATTTGCTTTTTAGTGCTCTAAAAAGTTTCGAACTTACCTAAGTTTAATCTAAGCACCTCCGTATGGGTGACTAGGACAGCTATCACGTACCTAAATTGCTGCCCTGCACAAAAATTTTACAAACCTTTACCAAATCTTCTTTTTTTCATCTTTCCCCGGACATTCATAAAAAGTGTGATTTCCGATTACGAAGGACTTTAACTCACATTTGTTGTAATGTTGCTTATTTTTCAAATGAACGCCATTCTTCGGACACCAAGTTTAACCCGGGAACTTAAAAAATCCGGGGAAAGCCGTACGAAAAGTAGCCATAGACAAGACGGATAGAAGAATTAAAATTCACTGGAAATATGTAAAAACAACACGTTTAAAACCAAATAAACCGACCATATTATGAACCAACGGGGATCCTTTGAAAAAAATTGTGTCCCAACTTGTATCAGTCTATTCGTTTTTGTGTTGAGCTCTATCTGTTTCATCGCACAAATGTTTGCACTGCGAACAAGAACTCGTTTATTTATCGGTGCTTCTGAAACTGCGGATTACGCGCACCTGCATGCACTTTCTGGCTCTGGATCGTGTTATTACTTTTATTTATGTACATAAACCTACTGGATGCCAGTAGGTACGAACTGCGCATGAACACTTAGCACAAATGAAACAGGTGGTAAAAAGCATATAGGTGAGTTGGCGATTTAATAGCCTATTTAAGATATTAAAATAATAAAAACCATGTGCCAGTAGATAGAATATATTTATTTTAAAGTAATTAGGTGTGCCTATTTTCTTTACTTAACATAATCTGTGTCCAGGCTAGTTTGCTGGGAAAGAAAGTCAATCGGTTGTTTTTTTATCGTCAAAACCGATATTACTGTGGAAGTTGTCATAGAAGCGACGAAGCAAAACGAAAAAAGTATACGTTTCTGTATAACTAGCAGCCATTTAGTTTAGATAAACAAAAAACCCGACTGCTTTTTAGCAGCTTCCCATATTTTTATGTGGGAAGGGCTCGTCATCTTAAATAAATGTATAACAGCCTCTATCACTCCCACATTGGAGACGAATCCAATGACACCTACTGGCTATTTCTCACAGACATTATGTCTGTGCTAAATTATTTCATTATATTTTGCCTAGTGTGTACAAGCGACTTAAGTTTAATGACTCGAATTGTCTATTGTAGAGATAGCATAGAGTACATAAACATTTCCTACTTTATCTGTAAAGTGACGTCTGGCTTCTCTCCTATTGGTCACTCGCTGACGCTTTGTAAAACTAACCAATGGCGTGCTCTCAGCGTTATTTTCTCCAATACACTGCTATCAGTGACAAGTAGAACGAAAAGGCTACCAATAAAATCTTTGACTGCCACGTAAAGGAAAACGTACTCGTATCACTATTGCGTATGTGACTGACAATGAAAACAAATTCTTGTGTTGTTACTGTCACTCAGCAGATGACTGTACGTGTAGTGTATCCGCCTTAAAAATAATTTTAGAGTGCGAACAAAAGTAAGTAATGATTTAAAATACTGATTATTGGCGTGTATAAGTTACATTATGTGTTTCATAGGGTAACAATTAGTACACTTCATAGTTTTTCATTCACAGTACTATTCCTCAAATTGACGTCATTGATTTCCATCACAAAACAAGAATTTTGAGATGTTGGTATTTAACTTGTTTTTTCATAATCCGTCGGTGTCTTGTAGTTCTTATATTGTTATTGTAGTTGGGCAGTTACAAAATTACAATGTTAATGATTTTGTAATTGCTACTTATCTCTAAGATAAATGTTCTAAAACTAGTGTTCATTTGTCTGCATATATACATCTTAAATATGTATTTTATAACAATAGACGGCAGTTTAACCACTGGCCCACTTTCTTATGACTGGGGCCACAAAATATTAAGTACGGCTTCACGTTTCGTCAATTACTAGCCATGCTTAATTGGGGCTATTACGAAAATGTGTCAACTGCTTCCGATGAATAACGCCCTAATTCATGCGTATTGCTTTAGATTTAAAAGTATATTCGTGAGAATATGTGCAGTTATCACACCTACATTATACATACATATAACTTTTGTAGATAACAATGATAAGATAGTGTGTACTAGATAGCTCTAAATCTTTGTTACTTGAAGTGTATGTTTTAACATATTTGCAATTGTTGTAGGTAAAGGGTCCTACCATGACGGCCCAAGTACAAGCATTGTATGACTTCACGGGAGAGCCTGGCACCACTGAGATGTCAATAACTACTGGAGAAATACTGACATTAATAAATACCGAAATTGGTGAGGGATGGTGGGAAGGAAAAAACTCCAAAGGTGAAACTGGACTATTTCCAGCGGCATACGTAAGAAAACTCACTCCAGAAGAGTCGGGTCCTTCAAAAGTAGCACCTGCAGCGCCGAGATATGACCAAGCAGCGGATGACTGGGGTGATCAGCAGTACAGTGCAGGAGACAACAATTATCAGCGTCATGCTTCACAGGATGAGGGCTGGGATGATGATTGGGACGAAGACACATATTCAGAAATAGGACCCAGTTCTCAACAGACAAGGTCAAACTATAGCCACCAACAGCCCCTCACCCCACTTCCAGGGATGCCAATAAATGATTACAATCAGCATATTGATGATACAGTTTCAAACTTTGGGTCTTCGGCGGGCACTGTGCGGAAAAACAAATTTGCTCCTTCTTCCAAAGTGAGTGGTGAAAGCTATCTTTTAGGCACTTTAAATGTAGAAGTTCCAGAGTCAGATAAAGTGCATATAGTACAAGGAGAAGATGGTTTTATTTGGGCCCCTATCACACAGCCCTATAATGTAACTGTGGCATCTCCAAAGAAGGAATCAAAATTTAAAGGCATCAAGAGCTTTATTGCATACCAGCTTACACCATCATTCAACAACATCCAGGTATCGAGACGGTACAAGCATTTTGATTGGTTACATGAGAGATTGCAAGAGAAATTTTCTCTTATTCCAATTCCTCCGCTACCAGATAAGCAAATCTCTGGTCGTTACGATGAGCAGTTGATTGAACGCAGAAGAGTTCAACTTCAGGAGTTTGTAGACTGGATGTGCAAACACCCTGTTTTGTCAAAGTGTGAGGTTTGGCAACATTTTCTTACCTGCACAGATGAAAAACGCTGGAAAGCTGGCAAACGACAAGCTGAAAGAGATAACCTACTAGGCTTAAATTATTGTATATCATTAGTTGTACCTGAAAAAGCTTTATTACAGTCACAACTAGACCATATTACCGAGCAATGCCACACTTTCATAGGCAGCATGGATACGTCGGTGAAGTCTGTCACTAGCATGTGTCTAGCACAAACAAAGAGGTTCCAAGGACAATACAAGATAGATTGTCAGAAAACAGGTGAAGCATTCTACAATTTAGGAAATGCCTTGAGTCTGGATGAAGGAACTATAGTATCCACATCGAAATTAACATCCGCAATAAAAATGACAGGCGGTGCTTATATTGAAATAGGTAGAATGTACGAAGATCAGCCTAAATATGACTGGGAACCGTTGGGTGATAAATTTCACTTGTACAAAGGTATCGTTGGATCCTTCCCAGATGTCTTAGCTAATCATAAAGGTGCAATTCAGAAGAAGAGGGAATGCGAGAGATTGAGAAGCGAAAGCAAAATGGAAGTAGCTCAGTTGAATGAGGTGCTGAGGAGAACTGATGTCATATCCTATGCTCTTCTTGCCGAAATTAATCATTTTAAATCAGAGAGGACGGTAGACTTGAAAGCAACAATGCAGAAATTCTTAAGACAGCAAATTACGTTTTATAAGAAAATTGTTGATAAATTAGAAACAACACTGCACCAGTATGATGAGTAATTTGACAAATTATAATTATTATGACCAAATTAAATAATTATTTGAATGCAACTTTTAATATGCATCACACACTTTTGTTGCATAATTTATCAGTAAAAATATCTATACTAGGTTTTTAATTTTCTACAATTATTAAAATCAATTTGTATTCTTATTGTCGATTTGTATTATTCTTAGTTATGTGTATAATCCAAAGGATTTATAGGACATTGAATTGAATAATGAATGAATTTATAATGTGATGAAAATAAGGACTGAATGTTATCACTATTATACACAAAGCTTAATTTTTTTTATAAACTGTATTGTATATAAATCTGCAATCTTGCAACTTTGTGAAACCATTATTTTTTATTACATATACATATTCTTATTTTAAATTATACTAACTAAATGTGGGTCAAGTATTTTGTGACAAGTGTATGATTTTAGTAATAATGTAATATTCCATTTTTGTACAATTAAGTTTCTGCCCTGCTAATAAAATAATGTACATTGTTCATTGGAGTCTCTTTGTGTAATTCTTACTTAAATCCTGACATTTTTTACTTGTAAGTATTTAAATACTCATTGTATAGATAATTAGAAAAATATAGAGCTTCTAACAATATTTTGTTTTTTTTTCAGGGCCCGGAGGGAAAAATGAGTTGATAAACAAGATTACCAGTAAGGAATGAAATGAAAAAAACTTGTAATCTGTAACTACAATTATTTATTTGGAAACATGGCAGAGGAGAAGAAAAAAGACTCGAGTACACTTTTAGCAAAAAAGAAAAAAGTGAAGCCGCGGAAATCACGAGACGCCGATTGCTGTAGTGTTAACTTCCTCAAATGTGTTCTTCATATATTCAACGTAGTTTTCCTGGTAAGAAATACATTCATCCACTTTTTCTACTACTAGTAATCTTAAATAGAAAAACAACCCTAATGCTGAAAATTAGGGGCCATTTAAAATATAGTCTATGTCACTCACAATCGAAATGAATCCACTACATTGAAATCTGTCAAGCCGTTTCGGCTCCAGAGCATGCCATAAATGGACATATAAATAATTTTAACTCAAATTTAATTGTAATATTTTTTTTAACCATAATATTCAATTTTAATAAGAAACTAATGCAGTACCTTAAGCCCTAGATTATAAATTGTTTTTGACAAAGTACTTCTGAGCAGATAAAACCGATAAATATACACATAAATGTATTTTAGATACAGAAACCATATTCATTTACTTGGAATGATTAACATGCTTATCTTTAT
>LGAG01000764.1:182034-219807 GCA_001278395.1 Lerema accius
TATACCAAGTGTCATCTTTTGCTCGTCAGTTTAATGTACCTGTAATAGCCGATGGTGGAATTCAATCAGTTGGGCATATAGTTAAATCCCTTGCTTTGGGTGCATCTACTGTGATGATGGGATCTCTGCTAGCTGGCACCTCAGAGGCTCCTGGAGAATATTTCTTCTCTGATGGTGTAAGGCTGAAGAAGTACAGAGGAATGGGCAGCTTGGAAGCAATGGAGAACAAGGATGGGAAGGGATCTGCAATGAGTCGTTACTTTCATAAGGAGACAGATAAACACAGAGTTGCACAGGGCGTTAGTGGTAGTATTGTTGACAAAGGTTCGGTATTACGCTTCCTGCCATATCTCCAAGCCGGCATGCAGCATAGCTGCCAAGATCTTGGTGCTCGCTCTGTCACAGTTTTACGAGAGATGAGCTACTCTGGGGACCTGCGCTTTATGAAGAGGACATATTCTGCACAACTGGAAGGCAATGTGCATGGATTGTTTTCTTACGAAAAAAGATTATTTTAATATACCCATTTAAGTTTCCTAACTTAGTATCAGAGCTGTAACTAATTTTATGTGATATACCAACTTGTTGAGCATTTTACTGTATATTTTTGATGGTAAGAATGTATTATTCCATAATTTGTACATTATGAATTTACTTGAAACAGATTTAAGTATTCACCAAAACAGTAATTCCATTTTGTCATATTTTCATGTATTTCTATTTGTAAGTGATGGACCATGGTATGAGAAATAAAATAATGAAAATTATTTTGTCTTGTAATTTTCCTCATAATGTTTTTTTAATTCAATTTTCCATTACACTAATCTTGTTTAGACAATCAGGTTAGAAGCCATTACACCATTTCATTAGAACAAGTTTCTATATACAAATAATTATAAGCTTATCTTGTGGTTGTGTAACATGACATATAATAGGGCTGAGCTAATTTATATTCATCACCATTATTCACCTAGTTATACTCCAAAAGGTCAATCAACTCTGCTCTCTATAGTAGAATTTATTTAAAACTTTTTATATAGATTTCTTTATCCAGTCAAATTGAGTGCCCTCTTCATAGTTTAATAGGATGGTAATTGTGTTAACAAATAAAACAAGAAATCCTATTAATCACAATTTTATTGGAATTATAATAATTGCATAAGCTGCATGGGCATAAACTATGCTCATTTGGCAATAAATATTGTTGAAAGTGCTAAATAACTTAATATTAAAAATTAATATGTGCTACAATCTATGCTTAAGACTGGTGCGTCCTAACGTCTAGTAAAATATGAATGAGATGGGTCAACATTTCTCTAGAATTACAATAAAAAAGTCAGTTACAAAATGTATGAGCATCAAAACACAATTTAGGTATTTATTACGACTTTAGTAATTGAGAATTGACCCAGAGATCAAACAAAAATATTCATTAAACAATCTAAACTTTTCAAGTCTATATGTATTTCTGCATGTCATGTGTAGCTCTAACAATTTTGTTGCACCAAAATCTAGCTTTCACTAAACACAATTTATATTTAAAAAATATAATGGATATAAACATAATACACATGCTATAATTAATCTTGCTAAATGCTCGTCAAGAATACCTAGCGATAATCATGTCACTTCATCTGCATGTTATACAATTACACGCCCTGTTTAGATAAATTTTCTACAACAGTACATTGATTCCTTCATATTAGTACCAGAGATTGACTGATTGCATACATTTTTTCTTCTACCTCTGTAGCAAACTTACCTAAGCACAATTTATTCATTTATTCATCGTTCCTATCCTACGATACCGCACAACCTTTGACCACTCTCAAAAAATGCTTCATTTCACCGCACCAGTCGGAATGCACAAGTCAAGCGACCAAAGCGTATAAAATAAATCTTACTGAGATTACACCTTAGCATTAAACAGCATATTGTATACTGTCCGCAGCGGTCAGCACCTGTCAGCTGACATCTCTCAGATGGGACCACTGAACCTAAAGCTACATTTTCTACGCAGCCGAGTATGAATAATACTGTTATACGACAGCCCTACATTGATTGAATGTTGATATGTGCAACATGACAAAATTTTAATGAATACTAATCTACGTTCGATGTGGAATGTTAAGTCTATGTATATAATGCAGAGGGCTATTCAAGTATTACGAAAGCAGTATCTTAGCCAACTCCCCCATCAAAAGTTCCTACAGTATTTTTTTTGTCTTGTCCTTGTAGCACGCAGTTTTATGATGACCTCGTGAAGGAAATCACACCTTTTCTTGTCTGTTTCTTCGATAAATATTTCGTATAAAAAGCTTAAATTTTCAGAAAAACTGCTTCACTATTTACCATTATAACACAAACATACATTCGTATGAATCATAAGACAAACCAAAAAATATTGACCATACCTGATTTTACACTTCAAAAGAAGTTCAACCCGCCCTACCTTACCACTAAAATAATACTCCAACAGCCCCTAAAATGGGTCCACAGTGTCACCGGGACAGGTTACAATTTGCTGACGTCATCGATAGTACAAACTACAGGGCCCTACTACTTGGTGTCGCCCTCCCCGTCCTCATCTTCCCGCTGAAACTCCGGCCCGTGAGTGACGTCATCCTCGAACACAATCTCCTCGGGATCAGGGGCACGAGGAAGGAACTCCTCACCCGGGCAGATTTTCTTGAAGATTTGTTCGGCCTGTTAACAATATAAGAACGTCACTAGGGTTATTCAAATCACCCCCATGTACGAGTATGTTCCGTAATACTACTTTTTGGGACACCCTGTATATGTATAAAATCATAGCATAGCATATGTGTATGTCCCTACGAAACACTGCCTAGACGGTTAGACTGATTTTGATAAACATCTGGTGTATTTAGGTAGAACCAAGTATGATTTAAGCCCACATTTGGGCCTGGTAGATGGTGCTAATGCCGATATATTTCAAGGGACCTGCCTTGAAACCTTGTCATGTCATAATTTAAGTTTGGGAGTACTGTACGTAGAAAATTAATGGATCAATCAACCTTTAAATGATAAAGTATGTTGCATAACAGCATCTACTAGGACTTCTGGTTATTATATAAAATGATTCCATCCGTCTTTGTTACTGAACTAACTAAACCAGAACAATCTGTCACAATATTACATACTTCTATTTTATGATTGCCTTAATTAGTTAAATATTATTGCTATTAATCAGTAAAGATCATTAAGGTCGCATGATAATAAAAAACTGGGTTTAGAAAAATGTATTGCACAACTATAATCAATATTTTGCAACACCTAATAAAATACGAGATTTTTTCTCAAAAGTTAAATCTCTAATTGCTTTTAGGTACCTTTTTTCGACTTTCAATATAACTTTGATATCTGCATTGCAGTTAATCAATAAACACTATAGTAATTACTGTTCATTCACTTTTAATACATTATAATACAATGTTATGTATTAGAATAGTATGATTTCATAACATCAACATGACCCTAGGTCATCAATCCTGATATATCAGCAGATCAGCATTAAAATGTATTACATTATTATATAATAATAATTCATTCACGTGTTGGGCATGCTTTAAATCGATACCTAAATTCCATAAAATGATATTTATCACTTTATGCGTAACTATGAGCGAATTATTAAATGAGTGATTGAACGAATGATCGGGTGAATTACTTTTAGATAAAAAAATTAAATGTGGCTTTTTGTTATCAATTTGCACATAAACTAGGAGTGAATAAAAAATCTAGTGAATGAATGAACGAGTGAATTATTCCACGAAAGATTAACTAAGAACGTGTCAATGAACAAATGAGCGAATGAATGAAATAATGAGCGATTGAACGAACTATGTAATGAATGAGCGGGTGAATGAGTGAGTGAGTGAGTGACCTGTTCGACGGCGCGGTCGAAGTCGAGGCCGGCGTCGGGCCCCGAGCACACGTGCACGCCGTCGCGGCTACTGCCCACGGCCGCGCTCGTGTCCTTCACGTTGTAGAACAGCGACCAAAGGCACTGCGACAAACGAAATTCAGACTTATTATTCACTAGTTTAGGGTCAATTTTTACCTGTCTAGTATAATAAGAACTTCACACAGCCAACGAGAGACTTATGGAAATTAAAATCCAAATTATTTATATAAGTCTTAAGAACTAACAGCTCCAAACTTACAATTTATTAGTAGCTGAGACTTGAATGATATATTACAATTACCTCTTATTAAATAATTTATAAAAAAAAATAGAAGCCGGCCGAGCGGAAAAACACTCCTGGCTGACTTTTTAAAAGAAATCTCGTAAAGAGAAGATTGTTAATCCACAAGTGATGAGTACCAAATTTTGAAAATTTCATTTCTATTAAACTTACCTTGGGTTTGTCAGACTCTTCAGTTTGGTCCCCGCCGGTCATGTCGAATATCTTCTCGGCGTAAGGCTTCAGGTCACTCTCGGCATCGTTGACCTTGTTCGTTATAAAGTACACCACAACTGTAACAATACACACCGTTACTTTAGTTCATACATACCATGTTACTTAAACGAATAGAAAAGTAAAAATCCGAAAAAAATATATTTTACTCCGTTAAAAATATTTATATAGCATATTTATGTTGCAATCTGTCTAACTGTTTAATTTGAGCTCTACACATTCTAAAGCTCAAGAAATGGACATACAAACTTCCGTACAAACATACAATCGATATACATAACCCCTCCTAACAAAATCTGTTAACTAACTTCATCAGTAAAACGATTATTCGAAAAATCAAATCACTAATTGCTTTTTCTGAAAGTGTTCGCCTTGCATACATGGATGGCATATAGGGCAAAAACGTTCTTGAGGATATACATATATTAAATCAAAATTACAATCATTACTTGATTCTAAGACTTCTAAGTACCACTTAAACCCAGTAGAGTTGACTCAACAAACACAACTTGAAAAAATGTAATAAAAAACTTTTAACAATTCCCCGAGTGCAGTTCAACAAACAAACTGCCACAAAAACTTCAGCGACCGACCGTCGCCGGCAGTTTAGTACTTGTATGATGTGTAATGACTTTTTTGCTTGTCTCAAACATCCAGTCTTAGTACACAGATAATGAAACGTTAATATATTAGTACTATTTGGTACTTCATTTAGTTAAAAATCTAATATTGTATTGTTTTTTATAAATAAAATCCTTGGTACTACTACTCCTATAAAGGCTAGGCAAAGTATTAAAAAGTCATAAACTTAGTGAAAAATCAAATATTATACCGCTTTTTTACAAATAAAAACCTTAGTACTACTGCTCCTATAAAGCCTAGGCAAAGTATTAGACAAATTATAACTACTTGTATAGTAGCATGTGTTACTAGGAACCCGCCCTCACTTCGCTTCGCCAAACACATACAACAATCTACATTAAAAGCGATTTTATTCGTAAACAATATTTGAGGCGCACGTGTCGAATTGCTTAACATTATTCATCAGGCACTCTACAACACGACAAGACAACACTATAGGTATATTCTCATAGATAACAAATATCGACTTGCAAAATTTCACCTAAATCGGTACCGTACTTTGGGCGTAAAAACCTAACAGAGTTACTTTCGCATCTATAATTAGTATGAATGAATAAGAGTAACTTAGATACTAGATAAATTACTCACACAATCCTTTCGGGCAAGAGCCAGTTGCGGGCCCGACTTCTAGCACCGTCACAGCATTGTCGCCTTCCAGCAATGGCGGGAATCGGAGCAACGAAAGAGGCTCCTTTTCGCTCTTCAAAATAGTTCCATTAGTAATGAACACAGCCTTCGATATATCAGAAGTTTCAGCCGGTTCGGGGGAAATGAGATCTTTCGGGCATTCGTTGATGCCGATGACCAAGTGGTCACAGTTGAGGGTTTTGGACTTGCTGCCGATGACCACGACTGTTTTTCCCTCGTCTACGGTCTTTGTCTCGACCGTGTCTATTGGGCGGTTCAGGCAATACACGCCTCCGAATACCGCACACAACCTGTAAGTTGAACAAAGATGCTTTAGATAGATAGGTAAATAGATAGACAGATAGATAGATTCATAGATAGAGATAATATAAACATTGTGTAGTTTATCTTTTTATTTTAAATTAATCGAACTATTGCCATCTCCCAACAATGATTTCTAATGTTATATTAATTCATTCTTAGAGGTTTGAATTTATGCTGCATTACATAATGCTTTTGCTGCAAACCATTTCAAAAAGGCTTCAGATAGGTATATAACTATCATTATATAAGATCCATCTGTTAGCCAAGAACATTTTAGTAATCGAAGATAATCCAATTATCCCACTTCTGTGTGTGAATCACAACTCTATCAAAGAATCTCATCTTGAAAGTTACCTCCTTAGAAATAAGAAAATTGAGTAACTTAGTTCGCTACGATATAATTTAGCGGATCCAGTGTTCGAGGAAAATAAAGTTTATTGCCTCCTGTAATGTCTTTGTCATTACAGTTGCTCTGAGACTTTTACGTAATATCTTGAGGTTTTATGATTACATTCTACTGAGTCACTTTCAATTTTTGCTCTAACTTCATAATAACAATGAAATCCTGAATGAAAGAATGCGATGATATACTTATAAATCGACTTCTCGAAGATCTGCAAGAAGGGTCTTCATACTTATAAGTTGTATGTGCACCGGTCGTATTAAAATTGCCAGTTTTCTCTGTCTTAATTTTAGGCATCCTATTATTATTACACAACCTAATAAATCACCTGCTGATTCATAAGCAAAAAATTAAATAAATAAACTTTTATTTAGTGCGATAATTTATTATGGCATCACATCAAACACAGCTGCATTCAATCGGCTCTTAATCGTAAATATTGAAGATCATTAATTGCGAATGTTTCTTGAAGGTGAATTTACTGAACTGAAAATATTGTTACTTCAGTATTGTACTCTATGTGGAGGGAAGTAGAGTCTTATTTTGTAAGTACCTTGTCAATTGAGTCATTGGCCTCGAATTCGCAATAGCTTCATATTTCATCGAGCCACTTTAGGGAATTGAAAACTCGTATTAAGTCCTAAATTGGTCATAGCCTGAGCAATTGCTCTGCTATACGTTATTGTGATTGTATGTAGTTCCTCAATACCTAATACATTTATTATAATAAGTTCATAACACACTTATTATATGTTGAAAATAATTTTCGAATATCGTTGTAAACTTCGCTTAATTTACTTTTTCCTAAATGTACACAAAGCGCTCGATCGATCAATTTCTTCAAACATCCAAAATTATTTGGTTTCTTATTCGATAAAAATGATACCTATATGTAGATATACGTATCTAGCTTGTACTATGTTAATAATAAAAAAAATATCATTATTGTATCCCCTTACTGCTCTAGCTGTCATTATTTATGTTATTAGTTATAATTATATTTGTTTTACTTTAAAAAATTTAAAAACAATTAAATGTTTTGAGTGATACGAATCGTGCGGCATGCAACGTTAGAAAGTCGCCTTATTTTTGTGTGCGCCGCTGAATAATGCACATCTAGGTCAATGAACCCACGTCAGCTGCCAACGCCTTCATGGTAAATCATTTCGCGTTAGTTTTATCGAAAATGTTCTGAAAATCGCACATTTTATCAATCTATCGTTAGCTTGCACTCTATTTTAATGTAAATAAACATCGATTCTGGGCCGAATTAAATAATAGAAACAGTTGAATCGATTTCATTCGGTTCGATGACGGTTATTCTCGTATAGGCCTTCATGAATTATTCGCTAGCTATTATAATTCATTGAAAGGCTTTCCAGATGTTTATCTCATTAGAAACTTTTTATATTATGATTTAATTTTATGGACCGTTAGCATTCACATTACTGTTTCAGTTCTGAAAGACGTAAGATAGAAAATTTTGTGCGGCTGCTATTTGTTTTTTACGTTATTTGTTTAATGTCGTATCATAACTTGCATTCTGCAATTTCTGTATAAATCAACACAAACGCCAACCCTGGCTGAATTTAAAAGTAAAACGGTTTCAGAATCGGCACCGTTCATTCTCTGCGCATACGTAATTTGTCGGCACATCGCTATACTGTTACATGACTCATTGGAAGGACGTGTAATGAATCTCATTACAATCTTTTTGGTTGCGAATGCCTGACAGAATTATTTGCCGTAATTGCCCAAAGCTCTTTATGATAACGACTAGGTTACATAGGTTTTTGAAGCGAATCTCTAGTCGCTTAGACTGTATTATTTACGTAACACGTGACGTCATCAGAGACGTCATGACAGTTTTTAAATTTTTTTAGACAAATTAAAATTAGTCTTAAAAACGCAAAATACATAACGTACCCGGGTGTTTTAGAAATGCAAGATTTTTAGAATAAAACGCTTAAGTACTAAAGTGTATCCTCATCCCTAAATTAAGAAATTTAGTCAACTAGCCTAATAAAACTCAAGTCTTTTTTGATGATGATGATGATTTGACCACTGACCTGCAAAAGCATTGCGGCAGCTCTCCACTGCCGTACATGGGCCAAAGGAAAGGCGTGTTGCCATAACGACCGAGGCTCATGAGAAACTTCTTGCACTCCCGAACCCCCTCCAAACACGGCATCGAGTTGTTTCCACCAGCAATCGCATACAGCACGTAATGGATCAGATTCTCAGATAAACCCTTGTAGGTGAGGTACTCCTTAAACGATTTCTCGTTCCAATCTAGAGGTGAAACAATTTATGATTACTGTACTTATTAACTAGTTTACTCATAGACACGTGTAAATCTTGCTGAACTTTATGGTTACTGAACGACGAGTATGATAAGGTTGATTATCGCGCATTTGAGGATAAATATGGGGGGAAATGCGAACTGTAACGACTTGTTTTTCGCTTACTTACATTAACCTGTCCCTGATATATCCGAAAATTGCGTGAACACTGCACTTAGTTCAGATAATCCAAAAAGTTTGACACAGAGTCACTTACATAATCTGGGGGGTTAAATTACGAGTAGTGTACTATTGTGGTAAAATCATTATTATCGTTAGATAGTTGTCGTTAGGTCATGGTAGCCTCCGGATAGTATAATATTCCAACACAGTTTGGCCAATAACTCCTCCACCTTTATAGTCCTTATGGATACAAACGAAAACAAACTTTAGCAGAACATAACGAAGTGTGTACGTGACTGCAGTATACAGTCACCTTCAATTTTGGGTTGAAGCCAGGCAAAATGATCTTTAATTTTAACCTGTTTACATCACCGAGGTGACGAAGATGTGTAACATCACCCCACCTTGTCAAGTTACAATATACACAAAATATGTTACAGCGTTATAACTCATTATTGCGTTGTTTTGATTCAAAAATGCTTCTGGAAACCTTCCAAGACCTGATTTATCACCTAGTGCGAACTTTACATTCTATTTTATACCCCAATATAAATTCCTCGAATTTCGTAAAAATACCAAGTCTTTATGAATAAAGTTGTAACTGGGAAAGTTGCACGCTTACGGATAATAACTGTGTCTAAATTACAAAGTTGCTATAGTTTGTTCTTTTCTTACTATTCTTCGTATGTTATGGCCTCGTTCGTATGGTTCACCTTTCTTTTATAATTCCTATGATTCTACTCAAACAAAAAGCCACGCTTACCTTTAAACTCATTCTCCATCTCCTCTTCATTATACCCAACGATTGAGGTGAGCATCTTCATAAGCATTCGTTTCTCAACGATGCTAACAGCCTCAGTAGCGAAGACATCAGCCCGGGAGCATGGCACGGGGGTCAGTTTGTCCCCCAGCCAGGTTAACACGCGGGTCACACAACGGAACTCCGCGTAGCGAGCGATGTTCGAAGATATCAGCAGTTCTACCAACGGACCCCGGGAGAACAGTAGCTAAACAAACGTTATTGATACGTAATAATTATAACAGTTTTTCACTTTTCGAATGTTGTAGTCTTTGTGGTTTAGCTGTAGTTATATTTAACGTACTTTTAATAGTTATGAATACAATATACAGTACTTATTTATTTTTTTGCCCCAGGTGGTGAAGAACAGCTTTAAAAAAGGAAAATTAACGTTTCCCTCTCGCTTTTCTGCTAACCAAAATAATTCTATCTAACGATAAAAACAATATGGGTACATATTTTAAACTAATTGCAAAAAAGGCAAAATGCCACTAAGAACGCGACAAAATCATACGGGTATGACATGAAATCATGCGGGCAATAAATTGTTTGGAATTAAAAAAAATATGCTCACAACCTTTTATCAATCGAACGAAGGTGGCATGGTAACCATTGCGCCGTTCCATGCACAGACACACACATTTTAAACAATGATTGCTGTGTAGCAGAACTACGTTACAAGGACACATAAAATGGATCGTAAAAGTTTCATGACTCGCTCATTCCATCATTTGAAATAGGAAATTATCCATTTATTAATCTCTACACACGAACATGCATACATACGCTCGAAAAACATAACCCTCCTTTTAGTGCAGTCGGGTAAAAAAAAGGGGGTCACTTTAGCTGACGCTGTGCCTAACCTTGCGATATGAAGTTTTCATTGTCCTAATTTGTTTTTTTTTAATAGATTATGAGCGTTGTGCAAAAAAGTCTGCACCTTTATTATTTGTAGTTTAGTTTTATTCGTACTAAAGGTAACATCAAAAACAAAAATACTTGTATCTGTATCTTATAATTTTCAATATACTATTTCATTTAAAAAAAAAATCTGAGCTCTTTTGAAAATATTTTTTTTTTTACTAGAGCAATTACTTTTTCATAACTCGATATACAGTATACACACCTATTTTCATTTAATGGTCGTTATTTATATGTCAAACATATCGAAGTAAATTATTAATGCAATCGCAATGCGAAATATGCCAAACGACCGCGTTCACGGATGCAATTTGCAAACCGTAGTTTATACCTATTGCAGTAATGCGACCGAAACCAAACTGAAAGATACGTCAAGGTCCTTTGCTCGGAGAAACGTTTAAATACTGCATACCAAATCTAACATTCTGTTCCAGATTGTGACTTTACATCATCACACCGTTAGCTTATTTCCACTGAAAATTCTACCGCATTCTAGGCTCCGGTCTAACTGACCAATTAGATTTTGTACGCCGAAGCAGAGTATTAAAAGCACATTCGGGTGAAGACGCGAAAACGATGCAACTTGGCACGTTTTTCCTTTGTTTATGAACAATATAATTTTTAAGAGTAAGTAGCTGTTAATATAAAATCCACTTTCTATTAGTATATCATGGCCTTCAAGTTTTTTTGTAGTGAGGGCTCCTCAAAATTTATGCCAAGAAAAGAAGCAAGAAAGAGAGAAATCATGGAGAAATCACAAGAAAATCTACAGAATTAAATCTCTTACCTTAGGGGTCATGTCAATGTTGAATTTCCTATACTCGGAGGCGAATGTGGCCTGGCTCCATATCTTCTTAGGAGGCTCCGTCTTGCCTTCTTCAGTCTTACCCTCTTCAGACTCTTCTTTCTTCCCCTCTTCTTGTGGTGAATCCCTATAGAAAATTCGAGAACGTTTTTGAATCCCTAAACAAAATTCAAGAAAGTTTTTGAATCCCAATACAAAATTCCAAAATGTTGTTGATAATTTATAAAAAAAAAAAAACAAAGTACAGTTTGAAAATGCTTGTCTACTGAGGCATTATGAGTCATAATAATAGACCCATAATTGTATTGTCCCAACGTAAAATATCCTAGTGTCCCAATATGAAATATTCAAATGTCCCAAAGGAAAATTGTTGATAAAAACAAAATGGTTTCAATATTTAGAAAAAAACTTTCTCTTTCACCTATATGCCTATAAGGTTAGAAACACTTAGATGACAGTAGTTAAACTTACTTTTCAATGTACCACTGTTCAGACAGATTGTACACTTGCAGTTGTCTTTTGGGATCAGAATTGACTTCTTTGATGAATTTCTGCAAGCCATCAAAGTTATAGGAGGCCCACAGACCACCATAGTGGTCACTAGAGTCAAGATGGAGAACATTCTTGCCTATTCGACTACATGCTGCAGCAACTATAGACTCCACCATACCTAAAAGGAATATAATTGTATCTTTTTATTTAGAATTAACCTAGATAATGCATGTAAGTTCACTTTGAATCCTACATGCAAATTAAATTTTAAATAAATTTATGTTATTATTAGGAATTAACTATCACTGCATGTATAGGAAAACATTAAAGAAAACATAGATATTTTCTACAAATAGTTCTCAAAATGTGTGAAGTTTGCCAATTCAGATTTGACCACCATGGTCAGTACTGTGTCAATAGTGGGTCAGTTACCAGTTATAATAATGAATACATGGACTGTTTGACAGTCACCAGTCCCAAAAACCATATTATAGGTTGTATAAATTATAGAGTAGTATATAAGTAACGAAAATGAACGCAGAAAGGATACACCTAGCCAAATTAGAATCTTTCTTGTATTCCATTAGTAATTTCCTTTACTGATTAAAAATTTTCATTTTTATCAAGCATAGTAATATTGGTTAAGGAAAGATACCACTTTCAGGTACATAACATATATTTTAGAGATTATAAAAATACAAAAAAAAATTGATATTGAAAGTTTTAATATCAGTTACATAATATGTATCTGTATATCAGAAACTTGAGTAAATAAGATGTGGTGAAAGGTTTGATGGGAAAAATTAAACATTACAAGCCTTTTTTTGATGTTTTTTTTTATTATTTATTCTAGTAAAGCCCTTGTTACCTACTACAAAAATATTACCATGAACAGGCTGAAGTTACATATCACAATACTTATATTATAAATAATATGCAGATATAACTAAGTGAATTTAATTTTTATTCCTGCATAGGTAAGTGTTGTGTGTATGACAAAAATTATTCAATGCAATAAGATTAGCATATAAATGTATAGGTAGGAAAGTATATCAAGGCATGAATAGAGTAAAGTACAGACTTCTCACTATCTGCTTTAACTTGTAGAGCCCAGGAATTCATAAATGACTGTACTAATCTTATTTTATAGGGCGGTAATTTGCATATCTTTCCAAAGTAAATTCGAGTTATTCCGCACAAAGCAGAATATTTTTCGTAACGACGAAGTATCTATGCAACAATTGCACAATTCTTTCAATATGACTAGCAGTTAGCTTATTGTAGCAGAGCATGACCAAAGGTGCAAAAAATAAGATCGATACGTAAGTAGGCTACTCTCGCCATCACGCCCGGTATCATTTTTATGAAAACTTATAGCTTACCCGTTCCAACGACGATGACCTGGAAATCGGTCGGCAAATCGTCCTCCATAATTAATAACTTTGTATTGCCTACACAATTTAATATTTAACTTTTACGAAATATAAAATGTGCTCGCTTTGTACAAAGGATTTTTTACTTTTCTCTGATTTAGTCAATAATGACATTTGACAGAACACTTGACACATGATTTTATTTACTGACAACTAAGCAATATAAAATCGGATAATCGTACAAACTCTATTTATTCTCTATGGTTTTAATGTATTATCAGGACCTGTTCAAAATACCGGTATTAGAGCTGTTATTATCTTCATCACCGCTACTTCAACATTAATTTCTTTAGATTACAGTAGAGAAACCATACCAAGAATCATAATTTCATACGGAAAGAAATTTAAAACCGGATGATCTTTTTATTATTTAATAGTGTAGTTGGAATTTAAACCGTACTGTGCTTGTCAACCATTATTGATTGCCAATAAAAAAAAGTCAATTTCATAAATGTCACTTTGTCAGACAGATTCAGTCGGTTTTAGTTCGTGGGTGTAGAGCAGAATCGAATATTTTTTGTTTTACGAAAATATGAGACACAATTAATATGTAAAGTATTTAAGGGTTATAAAAATTCAAAGTGTCGCGGTGTACGGTACATGAAGAAAAATAGAAATGTATTTGAAAAAATATGCTTTACAATATGCAGGCTATTTTCGTCATAAATAATTAGTGCACGGTTTTGTGATGTTTTTAACTCTACAATGTGGAACATAACGCCGCTATTTGTAATAATGATTTAGTTGGTGTCCTATTCTGTTTTCAATGATTGGGTGTTTAAGTTTTGAGAATATTATACCAAGGACATGTACATAACAAATCAACAATATTCCAGGCAATTGTGGATACCTACGAGCTACGGACTATGCTCTACAACTGGTAATTATTTTGTATTATTTTATTCAATAATAAAATTATGTAATAAAAAGTATATAAATTTATGGGAAACCAAACCACCCTCATCACCTTATATTCTCTTTGTAATTGTGTGAATTTATAATAGACAATTAATACAAATATATATAGTACAGACTTGCAAAGTTGATTGGAGACCCTGTACATACTACAGCTATTGAAAATCAATATTGTTGTTATTAACATGCCTCAGCTCCACTCAAAGCTCTAAGAGCAAATATGATTACTGTTTGCCACTATTTATTTCATGTGTTATAAAATAAATATCATATTTACTCACTTCACCAATTTTCCTTTTCACTCACTTTACAAATTTTTCATCCTTTTTCCTAACTTTACTTGAGGCACAAGAAATATTGATTTGCCACAGAAACTGAAACAACATAAAATATTGCCTTGTAACAAATATACTATAGTGTGTTAAATATTTCTTAACTTGACCAATTAAGATTTTTATTTTTTTATTTTTAAGATTATTAAACTGGTGATATCTAAAATTTTAAAAATTCTAAACTTTTCAAATACTTTTGTTTTATATTAGGTTACAAGTTCTGACATTAACAAAATAGCAGATTCAAATTATGTACAAGACAATAATTATGTATTTATATTTAATTAAAATACTATAAATGTATATTGATTGTTTACAACTGTTTGCTTAGATATGCACAACAAGTTATTTGATTTGATATCAGCATTATTGCTAAAAACTTTGTTTGAAAATAGTAACAACACATGCCACATTATCCCATTTTCTATAAACATTCATGACCATTGTCACTTGAGTTGAAGTAGACCTTATTGATTTTATCTTTGACAAAGAGCTCCACAAGACTTTAAATTTTTTTTTTAATTACAATTAAACCCCCCCATTAGTAAATGTATAAGACTTTTTGAAGTGAAGCAAGGGGTGGTTGCTATTTCTAGGACAAAATAAAGGCTATCGTTTACTATTTTTATTGATACTAGTTTACTTTGCATACCATTTGCGTGACTACGTCCTATTAACGCATGAGAACTTCGATAACTATGAATATTTCAGCTATGATTATTTATTTCTTTGTTTTCGACTCTCGTCTGTAATGGCGCCGATCTTCCCGTTATTATTCTCGACATCGTGAGAGAGACGTGTATCTACGCACATTATGTACGTAAAAAACAAACTTTTTATTGACGGCCAGTATCTGTAAAGTTTTTCGCGAGACGCTTTGGAATGTGTGTTGAGCCTAATTGAATCGTTCCTTCATCAAGCACAGTACTTCACCTGGCGTCTATATTTAGTTCCATTGTGTTAGCCGAGCTATATTGAGAAACTGCAGTGCTAAAGCTTTACCGAAATGAAGTTGTTAGACCCAATTTTAAACAACATTAGAAATATTGACTGCCGGAACGAAGTTGCTTTATTTCCTACATGTTTCAAAACAAAATTTATTTTGCGTAGTGGTCAAAACTATTACGATATTTTACCATGTTATCAAACTTACAATTAGTGAAACTAGTCGGAAATTCATTTCTTCAAGACTAAACGTAGTAGTCGAGGCTAGACTCTGACAAAGCAGCTCAAAACCTTGTACATTCTTACTCCTAACTATGATCTTTATAAGATCTTTTTCATGTAACATTTTCAAAAGCATCATACAGCAGTCTATAGGCCCACTATGATACGAACAGTTTTTATTCGTAGTGAGGCATTATACTGTTTAAATACTTTTGTCGACTGAGCAATAATCCAAAGAAAGGAGTGTGAAGCTAATAAAAAGGAATTTTAATAAATACGCCAAAATCATTTTTAAAATACCTTATTTGTTTCCGACATCGATGGTGAAGCAAAACTAACCCCATAACATAACTAAGTAGATATTTCACGATATATTTATCCACGTGCGGCATATTAGTGCGTATGATATGAATTATGAATATTCATTTCTATTTTTAAATAAACAACTCGAACAAAGTTTTATTGAAATGTATGATATACGAATTTCAAACAAATCATCTAAAAAATTTTAAACATTGATCACTAGAAAAATAAACAACGCATTTGCGTTCGTTCTTTATATTACAAAAGAGAAAATAGCCTACATTTAACGTAATGCATCCTTTTACCGTAAATGTTTACTTTAGACATGTTTTATTGTAAGTTAAATAATATTTTTTTGACTTCTTTTTGCTTTTTCTCAGAACTGCATCATTATAATTGAAATAATCACTTGAAAGTTTTTTTTTGCTTTTAATAAGAAGGAACATGCTGTGAGTAGCAGACATTTCACGGGTTATCACTACTATTGCCACTTATTTTCAAAAAGTTTAATAATATAACAATTTTATGTAAGAACCACTAGAATTTTTCATTGTAAGCACGGCAAGCACCGTGTGCATTACTCTGTACTCTGTACGTAATGTAACTGACATAGATGTATAAGGTGGGAGGGCAATGCAAAAGAATAAAAGCTCGTAAAAAGAAACAAGTGTTTCACCTATGCTAGACGATATCAATCACGAGCACCTACCAGCTTGCAGTGTTTAAGTAAATTTTGTGAACTTTTTGAATATGTACCTTGTATATGTTATGTCAAATAAATATAGCTTAATTTTAGAAAATAAATCCCACACAATTTCTCTATCAGACATTAATACCCCAAATACATTGAGATACATTCACAAACCTTAATAAGACATAATTACAAATTATGTATACAGTAATGAATATTTCTATTATTCGTACGTTGGAATTATGAAAACCTTCGTTGAACTCTTAAGCCCAACCTTTTATCACTTGATTAAAAATGTATGATTCTGACCATACGCCAGTTATTATACCTTTATGTTCTTTCGTGGTTACCTCTGTATCCTCTACGTATAAAATAAAATCGCCCAAATAATTTCTCTTCGGCCTTATTGCGACGTTAATAAGGAATTTCTTTTCCATTCCAGTAATTATTTCATTCTTATATATACGATTGCCAGGATTCTTAGAAGTTTAGTATCATTTAGCTTTACACAACTCCTACTGTTGTATTTTCAAGGCTATTACGCTAGTAGGGAATATGCTATTTACAACGTAAAATCGATTTTTTTTATTAAATGATTTTTATATTGTAAGATTTGCGTGAAAAAGGAAGGAAATGTAAACAAACACTCAAATTACTCAAACAGTAAACGAAAATTTTATGCTGAATTTTATTCGATATGTCGATAAAAGCGTAGCTACTTTGGTATTTCTGTCCTATTGTTTTTTTGTTGACACATCACAACAAAAAAAAATTTCTAATACATGGGGTATAGTTTTGATCGAATGCTATTCGTGTTAAATCAAACGACCATGCAGTTTAAGCTTAATCTATTTATACGCACAATTACAATGATCCGATGCGTGGAGGCATTCCACACCGATTGCGCGTCATAGCGACTCGTTCGCAACTATTTCTATTATTTTTCATAGAATTAATTTCTGTATGTAGGTCATTATGATGTCAAGGTGGTTTTAGTTAATCCTTGGGAAATTGTTAAATTTTTAGACTTGTATTGAAACTTTTTAGTTCATGAAATATTAAAGCTCAATTTTTTTCCTGCTCAACAAATCATATAAGTTAAAACTACCTTATTATTCACCATCATACCTAGATAACATATATTATAACCTATCTACCTATTATACAAAAAGACTTTGTCAGATGCTGGAATACAATAAAAAATACAAGAGGCCGCTCTCAATGCAAATTACGTCATCGTGTATTCCATGATAACCGCCAGACTTGGATGAAAACGATGCTAGAGAATGAAGCTTGTTCTCTTGTAAACGCACTTCTCTATTAAAGATACGAAAATGCTTGTTTTTACATATAAACATTGTAGACCGTCGTAATTCATTAAAAATTTCAAAAAATTTGGATGTCTGTTAACGTTATGAAGTTAAAGCTGAGGAATATGACATCTGAAATAATGCATGAGATGTAGAAAATTCTCAAATTGCTTAAATTTTTGATTTGATTCTTGTATGCGCCTTATGCGAGTAGTCATTTCATTTGGAAAAGGTTTTTATAGTTTGAAAGTATTGAATAATAATTGTCATAGTCTTAAACCAAAATTGTTCAGGTAGACTTTATAATTGCATTAGAAAACTTGATCTTTGAAACTAATCATTGTATTTGCAAGGCCACGTGACGTTAAAAAGCCCCATTAGAATATTTACTACTATTGTAGAAGTTTGTATTAAAGGACTAGTAGTAATAATTATAAGAATTCAAAATTATTTACACGATAAATAATTAGCAATCAAAACCATGAAAAGCGTTCAAAATTATTAAATCATCGAATAAGTTAATTTATGATATATTTTACCGCAACCAATCTGATACTGTTTCGCGGGAATTTAATTAATTTCTGTTTGTGATTAACTGAATTGCAATCATTTGGTTTTTCAACAACGTATTCCATATTACAATAAACACATAGTGAAACAGGTTGCGTGTTTACACAAATACGAACAAATTGTGTTTACGTGAATACTGTATCTAATGCAAAGAAATTAAGTATAGAATTGAATAAGGAGATCTAAATGAATAATTATTAGCACTTTTGTTTATCATAGTAGACACTGCCATTCTTAGTTACCAATATAATAATATGGTAAATGTTAAATCTTATGGTCAGTCGTATTAACAACTTTTGACTCCTCGTTTTGCTTTTATTTCTCCATAATCAGAAACAAAACACTAACTAACGTGATAAACCTTACATACATTGAGACAAATGCTATCCAATCGACCGTTAAGGCTGAAGGGCTGCTTGGGTTGAAGGCGTTGAAGCCTAAGATGTAAAGGAGCGTAATATAAAATAGATATAGGTACCCTTTAAACAGTAATATTTCCCTTGAAAGGTTACACATTAAAAATAAGCACCTTTTAGAATCTTAGTTTTACCTTTTGATATTTAAAAACACAATCAGACATAACACATCATGCAGGTTATTAAAGTTAATATATACAGATAATATTCCAATATCTTTAGGGATTGCTACTAACGAAGGTATAATAATAAAGTTACATTATATTTATGCGTTCATAAATGGATTCGACGAAACCATACCTAGCGCCATAAGAACAGAAATCACGGCAGTTAAAACTTTATGAGATTCTTGAAATATTTAATTATCATCCAGGTTCTCTGGTTATTTTAAATGTATCCATAAAGTTTCATTGTACTCTTCTCCGTTTGCTTTCGTAATGTGTTGTTGCTAAGGTGGTTTGTGTTTCTTAAAATAAAAGACCGTTGTAAATGCGATCTTAATACAAGTACATCCAATTTTGAAGTTAATAAAGTTATGAAGATAAACTGTAACTTTGTAAATATTCATATAAATTTTGGTTTTTAAGGGTTACGAACGAGTCACGAAACACGAGATTTTTACACAAAAAGGGTTCAACAATTTGATTATGTACAGGCTAAAAAGTGAGTTTTCTTTCCAATCAGAACTCAAGGGAAGTAAATAGTGTAGTTATACAATTGGATATAAGAAAACTGTAGAAAGAAATCCATTAGAAGGTGGTAAGAATACCTTAATCGTTCAGAATATTTTCCACGCGAGCTTAATCCGCTCTTCACCTATTTTGAATTTCAAGGGCTGTGGGCCGATCAACTTTTTCGTTCGCTTTCATGAAATAAGCCGAAAATGTTAAAAATACATAAAGCCAAAAATATTGTACCTAAATCATCCTTTATATCTATTCTCCCTGTACACATTCATGCAGTATTAAGGTACATGTTTAAACTTATCGAGTTTGCAACAATATTAATGTTTTTTTTTTCCTATATTAGGCAACTCTGAATACTTCATCACCAGTATCATTGTCTGTTACAAACACATCGACATGTCCATTACTGGACGCAACATTTTTTGACCATAAAATATCATAACAAAAATTGAATTACACGAAAATATTAAAAGTATGAATTATATAAGTAAAATAAGCCATACCGCACGATATGGCGCGTCCCAGATACGTCGCTCCGGTCGGCACTGCGCGACAACGGCGAACGGAAATCGCCTACCGACAACATTGTTGTACGCTCTTCCAGCCACATTTTGTTATTGGAAATTAAATGTTACTCGTAAAACCTTCCCTGCCAACGTTTTCTGTAGTAGGTTTGACTTGTGAAAAAATCAATAAAGTTTAGTTTAAATACTACACCAATGCTTATCTCAACCGCTTGTGTACTTATTCATTATCGCAACAATAACTGCGTGAGTGCTTTCCATATTTGATAAAGAGTATATTATCATATAACTTTCCACAGGCGATGAAAACCTGACCGAGCCATGGAGCACCATGAAGGCTGGGGCGGCGGAGAGGTGGCGGCGGCTGAGAACCGCACCGAGCGTTCGCAAGCTGACCGAGATCGCGTACGAATCGAGTTTTATGCCACTTACGACGTCATGACAGGTGTGCGTATAGCCGCCACTCTCGGCGGCTTCTTCGCATTAATGGTATTTTTAATTGTGTACAAGAGTCGCAGCAAATCGGTCAAGGCACTGAACGATCCCAAGTTAGTGGAGCTAGCGGAAGCCGTAGTAGCCGAGGAACAGGCTGTAGAGGAGGAAAGACAACTGACCGCTGCGCTGGAAGAAGCGCTTTCGGAACGTGCACGATCCAGGCCCTCGCTAGGCGAGGTTCCTCATTGGCCGAGGACAGCTCGGTTCGCTTCTTACGGTGGCGGCTACGGAAGCTTGCTCGCACCGCCCCGTCGACTCGCAACTCTCCGCGGAGATTCATTGCCTGGCTCCGCGCTGAGATTTACAGAAAGACGTCCGTCAGGAGGTAATCGAGATCGCAGGCTGAGTTCGGCGACTTGTTCGAGTTCAGGAAGTTCGTATCTGGAAAGGCGAGGCTCTTCGGTGGTTTGTGCTCTCCAGGAGCGACGCCTGTCGCCTTGTCCCAGCGAGCGGTTAGCACCTCTCGCTTCGGTGGGGAGTGTGGGGCCGTCGTATGCGGTGGAGTGTGATGTAGTGTCGGTGGGCGCGGACTCGGTATTCGCGGAAGTGGACGCAGACTCCACGGACGATGAAGTGGAACAGTTCTCGACGGACAGCGGCGGCGGTGAGGCCGGTGCCGTGGAGTGCACGGAGCTCGCGAGCCGGCCCGCGCTGCTCGCGCGGCTCGATCGAGCTTCTCATTCACGCGAAACGTTATTCTAGTCCCCTGACGGGCTCGTCGGATGTTATATGTTAATTAACACGTTAAAATATCAACCTTCCTAACATTGCCATACTGTAGAGTAGCACATATCATCGAAAACATTTAACATATCGTTTTAATGAAAGGAATTGATGTTTTTAAATGAGAAATTGATGTCTAATGCACTTACTTATTGAGCGTCTGTAAAGGGTAATGATCTCATGGTACACATTTTATTAAGGAAGCATTTATTTACGTAACAATTTTAAATATTGAGTGTTACTTTTTATCTGATTGTAAGTTATACCTATAAATGAAAACGTTGAAAAAAATGGGAAGGTTGATATTTTAACGTTTTTATAGTGTGTAAATAGTTTGTTTTGTTATTAATTGATGTTTCATAATGTTGATGTTCTAAGACCGTGATAGGATTTTATTGTACATGTATGTATGTCTGACTGTATTATCTCATACCTTTATATCTTACAGCAATCCCTAAAGCGCATTTACTCGGAAAATCCTATTTTGTCGCTTGTGTGGTCGAGGAAAACGGATTTTGAGTCGGGATTGATACATAACTCGTTTCAGCTGCGTCGTAGCCGTATTTCAGTTTTTATTTTCTAACAGTACTTAATCGGTACAACATATAGGTAGGTAGAATGTGAGTAACTTTGTACGCATTTCTGGTAGAAGCATTCACCGTTTAGTGTTCTCTGTAAAGGTACTAGTTTAAAAAATATCTGCCGAATTAGTCTTTTATAGGCACATTGATATTTAGGATTACCTACATTTGTAAATTTTTACTACTTACCTAACTGCTACGGGAGCCGACATTTATATTACTCACGTAATTAAAAACCTTTGGAATTTATTTATTTATCTGCAAATTATAGTAATACTTACTAATCAAAAGGTGCCTAAAACTTGTTTGTTTCGAAAACTTTTAATTACAATCAACGAAGAGAAAAGGTAACCCGAGTTCTTGATTTAATTTTGATAAACCTATATTATACTTCATAGGCAAAGCTAAATAAACGTATATTGAGGACTTCCACAAAATAGAGGCTGACGATATAAATCGCTTGTATCCAGCTCGTTGTAATAAAATTAAATGTCTGTAAACGTGTAAACTGTAGTGGATTAGGGTAGTTGTCAGTGCGTCAATTTGAGATGTTTGAATACTTTATAGAATTTGAGTACCGACCTTTATCAAACAATTAAGGGCACACAAGACCAATTCTTCCTTTTGAACAATAAATGAACGCTTGAAGCGGCCTAAAGTTATGCTCGTACATACGAAATTACGAATATCACTTTCTAAGAAAACTGCCACTGTTCTCGACTAGAAAACATTCGGTCACAGGAGTTTTATTGATTCTCGTGCGCCGATCCCGTCTAACGCGGGCCCAGTAGATTAACTAACACGACTCATTTTTATTACAACTTAGATTTAGGTGTTAGTTTATGTAACTGTTCGTTGCTCGAATTAAAAAGAGCTCCCAGTAGCCTGTAAAATGTTGAAATGTATGTAAAAATATTGTAAATATAAAACAACCAATCTGTTGTTTCATTTCATTTGGCTTCAAACTATCGCGGCCACATTTAATATCTACGCTATAATAATATAATGGTGAAATTAAAATATAAACAAAATATAGTTCTCCCGACTTGAGTGAATGGTACTTATTATGTACCAGTCTTTATATTATAAAGAAATGTCCTATAATTCAAAATGTTGGAAAAATTGAAAGTTGTAATCAAACATTCAAATGGCAACCCTCACAATAAAATATTCATTTCACCTTTCGATTTTTGGTGCTTTATGTTACCGAAATAAAGATAATCTTATTTTTTATCGATACTTTACGGGTATTGAAAAATTTAATGCACCTAACACTTCAAGAAGGCAATGTTGGATTAGGATGATATTGATAGGTCTGCGCCACCTCAATAACCGTTATGTTTCGTTTATTATTGTCAGTCTGTTAAAGTTTCATGGTTCAGTGACTTGTAAATTTCTTCTTATCTGTAATGTAATCTTAAATGACAATTTTTGTCATTATGAAAGACGAAGTTGACGTTGACATTGACAAATCGAAATTGCCGCGATTGCTATTATTCTCGTCTTCTTGACTTGAACTTTTGATGATTCTTAATAAAGTATTTCGCGAATTTTTTGTTCGATAAACGTGTTTGTTATTAGTTTTTATATATTTTTGTATTTGACTTCTATTTGATAAACGTTATACCATAAATGGGATGAATATAATGTATAGTACAAATTTAGAGCTAATTTTGGCAAAAACTATCTTATTGAACCATTTTCTTATGGTTTTATTTCCTGAACTAAAATGTCTGATGAATGGCAAGACTATTTAAAAGATACGAGAAGAATATGTAAGTACGGCGTAAATTGCTACCAAAAAAATGCAGAACATCAAAGTAAGTTCAAGCACCCCCCACAGAAATTAAAAGCGAAAGCTGATAGTAAACGGAAAAATGCTAGATACAGTCCTTACTCAAGGGAGGATAAAGCCAGAAAACCAGTTGAAACAGAAAAAGAAAAAAATTACACATGTTTCGATTCTGAAGTGTCTGAGGCGAATACTACCAGAAAGCTAGATGAAACAGAAAAAGAAAAAAAAGACACATTTTCCAATTCTGAAGTGTCTGAGGCGAATACTGCCAGAAAGCCAGATGAAATAGCACAGGAAAAAAAAGACACATGTTCTAATTCTGAAAAGGCTGAGGCGAATACTACAGTCGAAAAAAAAGATGCTGCTAATGAATCTGAAGTGGGAAACAATAACTTCACTAAAATAGTAATTGATGAAAGCACAGAATATTTGGATAAAGATTCTGACCGTAAAATTTTTAAAGAATGCTTTTTAGTTGATATGCCTTCAGATTTCTTTACTTTCTATGAGTGCTTAAAGAATGAAGGTTCAGTAGATAAATTACTATCAAATGTGAATTTACAGCTTATAGGCCCATATGATTTATTGCTTGGAAAATTACCTATTATAGAAGATAAAGATCTGTATTTGATTCATTGGCGATTTTATTATGATCCTCCAGAATTTCAGGTAAGACTGACTACTCTATGACTAAGTACAGTTTGCTATGAATTGAATAAAATAACTCTTAAGTAGGTACTAATTTTAAAGTTCAGATGCAGTTAAACTTTTATTTTGTAACTAATAAGCATGATAAAAATTTTCAAACCAATTGTGTTAATAAAATTACTTATTTAAAATTGAAGTAAAAGTCAAGTTCGAAAGTCAAGTTCGAATTGTAAAACAGTTATTAAACTTTTTTCAGGCTGTTTTGAAAAAGAAGGGCAAGAGTGAGTATCACATTGGTTACTTCAGGGACAGTCCTGATGAAGAGCCCGTGTTTCTGGGTCAGAATAACAGCGAAAAGGATTTCACCATCAAACCTATTGCAAAGAATATTTTTGGAGCTGTTTAGTAAGTACTATAATTTACATTGATATAAGTTAACACAGGACCAAATCATTTCCAATTGTTTCTGTACAGTAAAAAGTAAAAAATAAGCTGCAAAGTATGTTGTAATGGATTATAGATTATAGACCAACAATTTCTGTTGAGGTTAAAGATTGTTGGTTTGTGTAAAACCATATAATTATTTCTCTATCTCTTATAGTTTTCATTCACTATAATAATTTGCTTATCTCAAAAATATAAAATGTAAGATTTGTATATTTATTAAAATAATATATTTCATTATGTATTTTCAGTTACTATTTACAAAATGAAAAGAAAACTTCACCATTTGTATCTGTTGCGTGTCAGAAACTAATGGAAAAAATTAGTAACTGGGCAAAAGAACATGATTATACTTTGGAAGAGTTCAACATGAAGAATAGACAACAACAAACTGTTTGCAGAGCATTCCATGGGGCAGGGATAGTAGTACCATATGACAAAAAAACACAACTGGGGTACAGATCACTGGTTGAAAGTAATGGTAAGATTTTTTTATAATAGTGACCCCTAGAGTAGAGCAATTTGCTTATGTTGGTAGTCATTGCACCATAAGCATTCCAAAACCAAAGACATCATCAATGCTGTTACTCAAAGAATAAAGAAAGCACTGGCACTCAAACTCTACCATACAACCAACACAATGAATTATGTGACAACAAATTTCTCTTTATCTAGAGGGAGATAGCGTAGCAGATGGATTTTTCATTCCTGTTTCATTATTTTTTTAGCAAAACTCAAGAATCTGTTTAAACAATTGGCAGACGCAAAGACCGAAATGGAAAAGGATAAAATATTGTCGGAATTACAACCAGTTATAACATACGCCAGTATAGCTGTGGATGAATGTGACTTTGGAACAGGGTTGGAGGCAGGCATAGCTTGTTTTTGTTCTGGCCTGAAGGAACTTGAATACAGTGCCTTAAGTCACTTACGAGCAGTTTATCCTTTATTGAAGAGAGATGCTTTCGTTAAAATAATTGAGGTGAGACTTCCTTTGTATTTTCAATTACAACAACTACTAAATCATGTTGACTTTGCAAATAGCAATTTTACATTTACATGACGATTTTAAGAAGATGATACACTACATTTAATTGGAAATTTAATACGTTTTTTGGGTAGTGTATGTAAATACTGTGAATTACTATTGGTCACGAGCAATGCTTATTTATAGTTACCATAATGGGTCATTATACTGGTTTGTTAGCTAACTAAAAAAACATTTAAATTCGATTGTAATAATAAAGCATTATTATTGCTTTAAAAAAGTTAGGTTGATGACCAAGTTAAATTTTTGTTTTACAGATTCATATGAAGTACCGGCGTAAGGGACCAGATATGTCTATAACGAGTGGTTGAGAGACAGACGTATTTAATAACTACGATGAGTCAGCAGAAAAAGCTTCACTGTTAAACATTGATCTTTTTGTATTTATATCTAATTAATGTTGCCTTACTAAAACTAAAATCTCGATAAAACTACTAATAAAATTGACTATAATTAAACTGTATTTATTTTGTTAGTAAGAAAGTAAACAAAATTGTATTTAAAATAATGTCTTTAATTCCTCACTCAAACACAATTTAATTGTATTTCTCACAAAATTAATCATGTCATAAATGCAATTCCAAATCGATGTTATTCTTTAGGTTTGTCTGCAGTACTTAGGTGTAGGAAGAGCGATATAGGACAGTGGTCACTACCATGCACCTTGTCGCGAATGACAGTATCACATAGAGACGGCAATAGCCTCTCTGACATTATGAAGTAGTCCAAACGCCTGAAACCAAATATCATTTATTGTAGGAGCATAATTTAGTAATATTTTCTTATAACAATTATTGTCGAAATTGGTTTTGTTATTTTTATGGATCAACTTTTCCAGCTACTATAGCCAAATGTCGAGGCAGCTTCCAAACTAGTAATTTAGGTGTAATAAGTTTTTTTTTAATGTAAATAACTGCTTTGCTTGCTGTGCTTTGGTTAAATATTCATCCGAAATAATTTTTAAGTCTTTTTACATTGTTTTTAATAATTACGAAAACCTGATCAAAACATTTTTAACAAAATTAAACTGAAATTCCATACTTTGTTTATCTCCAATTAAGCAGGTCTCTTATCTGAATGGGTACAATGCATGAAATGTAACTATTTTACTAAATGTACCTAAATCATTTTGCTACACTGTAAGTAGGTACTTCGTATTTAGCAGTACTTTAACACATAAAAATCTTAGCCTAACTTTTATTAAAATTTAGTTCCAAAAATTCACACACAAGTTTGTAGACAAAGTAAAACTTATCTACATTTTTCCTTTCCTATCTCGCATATTCCTATCATAGAGCATCGGTTACTTCTCCGTAGAACCAAACTGGGGACGCCAAGTATACTTTTTCAACTTACCATCCAACATTCTTAGCTCGACAATTAAACATATAGGTCCAAAATGTGTAAGCGCCAGTTTTGTCAGGGTATAAATGCCTGTATGCGTCCACGAAGCCGTCTCCAAGTAACTCAGTCATACCAGCGCGTTCCTCGTCCGTAAACCCTGCATTCTTTCTATTCGTCTTGGGATTAGTTAAATCTGCAAAGATATTATTAAATAGACCAAAATAAAAATAGATTTTTCAAGTGCTTATACATAAAATACACAGCATGTTAGATACCTACAGTATAAATTATTACAATCAAATACAGACCTATTTCATTATGCGACACGTTCATATCTCCGCATATAATTACAGGCTTCTTCTTATCTAGCGATTTAACATGTTTGCGAAATTCTTCATTCCATTTCAGTCTTTTGGGTAGAGTTACTAGCTTTCGGCCGGAATTGGGCACGTAGGTGCAAATTAAATAAAAGTGTTCATATTCCGCTGTTATAATGCGTCCCTCTGAATCTAAATCTTCGTCTTGAAGACCGTATTGCACGTTCATTGCTAGTTTTGTGGTGTAGATGCCGACCCCAGCATATCCATCCTTCTCACTGGGTAACCAGTATGCATGATATCCAGGCAAATTCGTTATCTCCTCAGGTAGCTTTTCTTGAGAACATTTCAACTCTTGCAAGCACAGAATATTTGGTTTTTCATACTGCAAGTAATCTAAACCGCCTTTTCCCAACCATGCTCTGACTCCGTCGACGTTCCAACTGGCTATTTTGAAGTTCCAATCTTTTCCCTGCGAGTTCTTTGAATCGTTAGAGAAGTCAATGGATTCGTAGTCCGTCGCGGCTTTTACCTTCGCCGGCGCCTTTTTCGCATCCTCAGTGGCAGCTGGAAATTAATTTATTTAGAACATTCATTTTAATTTGTATACTTTAACCTCGTGACATTGAATACTTTAAGCCACCGATGTTTAGATAATATCATGAATTACAAATTCTAATCTTTGCTCAAGGTTAGGCGGAGTGTAGTTGAAAGGACAAAAAACTCATCAAACTGATTCGGTAAACAATGCCGAATACGATTGAAACGTTCTATCTCTCTCTTGACACTTTAAAAAGTTCCTAGTTTTGACTATTTTAGCTGTGATACTATAATTAACAGTAACTGCCTATTAAACCTATTCACGCAAGTGTGTGAATTTTGCCAAATCACACTTGGCCAATGTTGTAGAGTATGGCTTGATCTTAACATAGAGTTACATAGCTGCAAAACAATTTAATCCTAGTAGAGAAACTAAGACAAAACGTTTAAATAATTCAAGATAATCATTAAATAAGATACTGTGCTGTAACAAATGATTTGTTCTTTATGATTATTGCCAATCATGATCAAACGATTTTATTATTTTGCTTCACATTTATATTCTACATAAATATTAATCCACTAATCATATTAATATGTAAAACAGTGTTATTGGTAAGAGTTAGTTTTTAATCTCCTCTCCTTGGGTCATGCATTGTTAGACTATACCAAATGACCATACTTCATGTACTATTATCTACTAGCCAAGCACAAATTTCAATTTTATGACTTTTTGCAAAAAAATCTCAGCTCCCAGCATGCGGCAGCATCTACTAAGGTTAATACAGAGCTTTGGACATGTCTGTTATTGAAAATAATGTGATAACTTGTTCATTATTGAATTTAGTAATTTCAAAATTTCAATGATACATTGTCTAAATATAACAGTACATTTAACAGACATATTCACACCTCATGAGTGTTGACAATGAAAATGTTATTTAGAGGTAAAGAAAATAAATAAAATAGTTCAATATAGATATTTTGAAAACCATTTATTCATTCATAATAATAAAACACACTTAATCATAGTAATACAAAACAAATTGTCCAAATGTCAATGATGTAACAAAACTATTTACCCTTGTCGTCGGCTGGCTTGCGCCGGCGCTTGCTAGTGGGCTCACCGGTATCTTGAACCTCATCATCAGCCTCCACTGGTTTCTCTGCCGCCTTCTTCTGCCCTCGCTTGCCTTTCACTGGTTTAGGCTCAGGAGCATCTTCTTCTATTTCCTCTTCATCCTTGGGTTCTCCTGAAAGTTCATAAAATATAATGACGTTTCCTTATAAAAGGATATAAAGTGTTTACAGTAAAACATGAAAATTTACCTTTTCCTTTTTCTTCCTTTTTGTTGACTTTCCTTTTTTTTGTTGCTGGTTCCTCTTTTGTTTCTTCATCTTTGTCTTCAACTTCTACTTTTGCTTTCTTAGCAGAATTCTTTTTACCTCTGCCTTTTTTCGGCTCTGGTTCGGGCTCTTCTTCAGGTTCTTCTACATCTTTCTGATCTTCTTGTGATTCTTCATTATCACTTTCTGGAGTTTTCTCTTTGGCTGCTTTACCTTGTGCCTTCTTTCGTCCCTTAGTTGGTGGTTTAACTTCTTCTTCTGCATTTTCTTCTTCTTCAGGTTCAATCTCTGGTTTTGGTTGAGGTTTTCTGCCTCGGCCCCGACCCTTTGGCTTGTCATCACTTACTTCTTTTTTTGTGTCCTCTGTTTCATTTTGTTTAACATTTCTTTTACCCCTACTGGATTCTTTCGGTTTAGTATCAACTGGTTCTTTTTTAGCTTGCTTTTTACGTCCTCGACTAGCAGGTACCTGTGCTTCTTCCGTCTGCCCATTAGTTTCTGCATCATCATCTTCATCATTTTGGTCAATTTCTTCAGCTGGAACAGACTCAGCATCTTCAGAATTATCATCATTTGAACCGGGTTCTTCAATGACTGGTTCCTCATCACTCTTTTTCTTTCCCTTTTTAGTTGTAGCGCCATCTCCATTAGCTTGTTTTCCTTCAGCAGCTTTCTTGCCGCGCTTAGATTTTTTTTCTACCACTGGAATGTCTTCCTCATCTGCATCTACTTCCGGTTCTGGAACTTTCTTCTCTTTTCCTTTACCTTTCAAAGGTGCTTCATTTTCTGATACTTTGAGATCTGCAGCTTTCTGAAAAAAAAATGTGTAGTAGTAATAATTTCATGTTGATTAGTTATTGTGTATGACAATAATAGATCATGTTTAGTTGTCACAGTAGCCCTTGTGTATTTTACATACACCTATCACCTCAAATAATAATATCCTTATAATCCATCACCATACATTATAAATATGTGTAACTGTGGTAAAGTAGGGTTAACAAATATTGTATAAAATTTCACTGACCTTATCAATTCAAAACAAACAAAAAACACTTTAAAAAAACAAAATGATGACAAAACTAATATGTGACCTTGAAACAAGAATAATAAAAGAACTTACATTGATATAACCCTACAACATTAGCTTCAATGTGAAATGGTGAATACAAAGCAACCACCAGTTTCTTTCATTTATGCTTATGGTGAACAGGAATTAACAGGATGTAGTAGAGGCAAAATTTACAGTATAACAATAGTGGACATAAAAGAGACGGGGATACTATAAATAAAATTTAAATAACAAGTGTCGTAACGTTCCAAGATTCTTACTAAACAGTGAATATGTGTGACTATTTACACACAAAACACGCGGCCTTTTGACAATATTCAGTGAAATAAAGCCCCATCTTGGTCAAAATGTTAATTTATCGGTACGGACACGTTATTTAAAACTGCGTGGCATTGGTAACCGTTATAGTTTTTCATATGATAATGAAAACCCAACAGTTAGTGACGAATCACAAGCATCTTAGTGATACCTAGTCGATAACAATGTAAACCTGCTTTTGATTTCATTAGTGAGTGCAATATTACTCAAGCGATAATAAATTAACAATTATAACTATACCTTTGCTTTTACTGATCTTGGCGCCATTGTCTCTAAATTTTGTACAAGGGAACAAAACTACGAAAAATATACAACGAAACCGGCGCTCCCGGCAAACGCGTCCTCGAAACGGGGTGGTGAAGTTTCCGGTAAAGTAAAATGACAATGACAGACAACGCTACTGGCGCCAATTTTTTTTGTCAATTGTTTTTTTTTCTCTTTAACCACAGATAAGGTTTCTATAAAATTTATAATAATGGCTGCATTCAATTTAAACATTTGAGATAAACATGCAGAAGCACAAACGAAGCGGGATAGGTATGCTGGCGTTTAGCTGTGGGCTTTATAACCCTCACGGCAGATACGGTTGATAAGAGCGAATTTTGATAGTTCTCTTCCGTTTTAATTTAATAACCTACTATAAAATATAGAAGTGCGTTATGTTTTTTTTTTTTTATTTTTTCCAAAATATACTCACTGATAAACAATACTTTTATTTCTTTGTTATCAAACAAAAGTGAATCGTTCTGTCCCTGTTGCAACCACGGAAGTATGTAACAGATACATTCTTTGCTCTGTGGTTGCAACATTCATTCACACATACACAATACTATGAATATACCACATACACAAAACTGAGCGTGGGCCGCTACCCTGAGACCGCTAATACACGCTGAAAAAGCCTTGTCGTGTACATCCTATTTGTTGTAAACACAGAGTTTCGAACGAATTGGATTTAAATTCATCAGTGTCGTATTTAACTTGATATGAGAACTAATGATGAGTGATTAAACGAATTTAAATATCTGAGTGAACTTCTATTATGATCACATTGTAATCTGAAGATATCAGCATTGACAACCTGTATTTCGGTTAATGACAGCCGAGTTTTGTAATTATTTGGAAGGTACCTCCTTTATTTTTCTAATGTGGGTAGATTGACCTCCACCTGCTAGCAATCTCTCCACTCTGCTTCATTAAGTTTAGTGTAGAAAAGGAAAAATATATTTTGCGAAATAATATTCAGCCAGCTGATATCTGACTGATATCTGATATAGAAAATGAATTAAAATATTTTTCTATTATATGAAGGAATATCGTATTTTTGATATCAATCCACGCGGCCAGAGTTAGGCCCCGCTAAAGAGCAATTTTGTATGTGTGGGTAAAAGTGACTATTATCACCCTAATGTTACGTGCTTATGTTTATATATGTCTGGGGTATTAGCATTACCGTAGTTATAATGGTGTTGCTATTAGTAGTGATTCACTGGGTATTTTATAAAACTACAGCCAAACTAATCTCGATTAGAAGCGTAACAAGAGTTTTTAAGGTAATAATTAAAAACTAGAATAAAAATGTACGTTAGGGTATTTTTAGTGGAGGAAATTTATGTTAAATAATGAGAAATTCAATAATGTCTTTCATTCGTATTGTTGATATATATGAGGACCGTAAGCGATCTTTTTATCTTTTGGCTCCTTTAAATTTGGTTGTTAGATATTATGTATACTCGTACCAAAATTATTATTATGTTACAGGTTAGATTACATTTTAAGTAACAATAATAATGTTGAAAGAGGTTTTAAGTAAGATAATTATAAAATATTTATTTTAGATACGAACATGGTTTTAATGTAAATATATTATTATGTGAAACACCCACAATGTGCCCACAAAATTGAGGAATATTTTTTGTCGTCAATCCTGAGAAGTAGACTGTGGAATTAGTAGCTCTTTTTGCCACGTTCACTAATATCGTAGGAAGACTATAGTTTGATATACTCTATTATCTATAGTCTGCTTGTTGATTTTTAATGTCAACGTCATAGATTATGTATGTCAATTTGTCATTGTCACAAACTTGATGTCAATATTGTCAACGTGTACGTTACAAAAACGGTGCGTGTGCTTTGCATGTACACCGTTAATAATAAAAATATAACAGTTAGCAAAGTAATTTTAAATAATATTGATCGATATAGTACACGATATTTGAATGGTAAATGTATTTTTATTGTTGAACTACACTTATTAGAATATTTCGGTCACATATTATGTTCTTTTTCATAGGTTATACTTATGGACAGAAAAATATTAACTATTCCTGGCATAACTTGCTTTTCATGTGTTTTATCTGATAAAATTTTAAGTTATTCTTACCCTTTTTTTCTCAGGCGGCCCTAGATAGGAAAGGAACATTTAAGGTTGAATATCTCCAAGAAATAGAGAGAAAGGTTCAAGAAAGATGGAACCAGGAGAAAATATTCGAAGTGGAGGTTCCCGACGATGGCAAGGAACACGAAAAGTTCATGTGCACTTTCCCTTACCCATATATGAATGGTCGCTTACACTTAGGGCACACTTTTTCACTGTCAAAATGTGAAGTAAGTTGGTAAATTGATTGCATCATTTTACTTTCTAACTCGGTCGTAAAATTGAAAATGAATGTCAAGTTAGCCTTTTCATATGTGTTTTTTAGTTTGCAGTAAGATACTATAGGCTGAAAGGTCGGAAAGTACTATTTCCATTTGGATTCCACTGTACAGGAATGCCAATAAAAGCTTGTGCAGATAAACTAAAGCGCGAGATGGCGCTGTACGGCTGTCCACCAAACTTTCCTGATGAGGAAGAGGTATCGGTAACAACTCAAGAAGATGTAGTTCCAAAAGATAAAAGCAAAGGAAAGAAAAGTAAAGCAGTAGCCAAAACAGGGGCGGCCAAGTACCAATGGCAGATTATGCAGAGTATTGGAGTGCCTGATGATGAAATCAAGGAGTTTGCTGATGAGTTGTACTGGCTGGAGTACTTCCCACCTAGAGCTGTGGCTGATTTAACAAGAATGGGGTTACATGTAAGATGGCTTTATTTCTTCTGTTAGGGGCCCCCATTAGAATATTATGATAGCATTAGGAGACTATCTCCTAGTTAGACAAAGATAAATAATAAAAATCTTAATTTGTTTATTTTGCATTTAGTTGGTTTCATTCTGTAAATGTGGAATATGACCAGCCTGAGCTGAGAAAGAGGAAACTTCCAAATAAAAATAATAATATGATTCTCTCTTATTAATAATACTGCAGCAAGATTATTTCTACCTTATTTAACAAACACAAATGTATTATGTATATTTGACAATACTTGTCATATATTTGAAAAATATATTTAAAATTTTTTTGTTGTAGGTAGATTGGCGTAGGAAATTTATAACAACAGATGCAAATCCATTCTATGATTCATTCATTAGATGGCAATTCAATCATCTGAAAGACCGTAATAAGATCATGTATGGTAAACGCTACACCATATTTTCGCCTTTAGACAAACAACCTTGCATGGATCATGATAGGAGTTCTGGAGAGGGGGCAGGCCCTCAAGAATATACACTTATTAAAATGGAAGTTATTCAACCTCTACCTGAAGCTTTGAAGTAAGTAATTAATAGTGTAAGTAGTAAGTAATAGTTACAAAAGTTTAAAAGTCATAAAAAGTTGCTGTGGGTTTAACAAATTCCAAGAAGTTTTTTCTCATAATTTTCTTTGGAGATTTTTCCTTCTGTAAGCCTTATTTTTCAGTAATGATAAATGTTCTATAATAATTTTCTAGGATATTCCAAGGAAAGACAGTAAGTTTCGTAGCAGCAACACTACGCCCTGAGACTATGTACGGTCAAACCAATTGTTGGGTCCATCCAGATATTAAGTATATAGCTTTTGAGACTGTCAAGGATGGCATATTCATTTGTACACGAAGAGCGGCCCGTAATATGTGTTATCAAGGTTTTACTACCACCGATGGAGAGTTTAAAATCTTATTGGAAATTCTGGGCAATGACCTTTTGGGGGTTGCCTTGAAAGCCCCATTCACTTGTTATCCAAAAATCTATGCTCTACCAATGTTAACTATAAAAGAGGATAAAGGTACAGGAATTGTGACTAGTGTGCCCAGCGACTCACCTGATGATTATGCAGCACTTGTGGACTTACAGAAGAAGCCAGCATTCAGAGAAAAGTATGACATCAAAGATGAAATGGTTCTTCCATACAAGCCGGTTCCTATACTAGAAATTCCAGAATTTGGCAATTTGTCTGCAGTTCATGTTTACGATATGCTTAAAATTCAGAGTCAAAATGACAAAGACAAGCTGATACAAGCAAAAGAAATGGTGTATCTCAAAGGATTCTATGATGGAGTCTTGTTGGTTGGAGAATTTAAAGGTAGCAAAATTCAAGATGTGAAGAAAAAGATACAAAAAAAGATTATCGATGATAAGGATGGTGTTCTGTACTATGAACCTGAGAAAACAATAATGTCACGATCGGGCGATGAATGTGTCGTAGCACTTTGTAATCAATGGTATCTAAATTATGGGGAAGAACAATGGAAGAAACAGGCAGAAAGACTATTGTCGAAAATTAATACTTATCATGACGAAGTTCGAAGAAACTTTCAAGCTACCCTCGACTGGTTACATGAGTATGCGTGTTCTAGAACTTATGGACTTGGTAAGAATATAACAATTACCAGTAATTTAACTAATTTTGCTTAAGGGCCAATTTTTTTAACTTATTATAAAAATTACAGGAACCAAAGTGCCCTGGGATCAACAATGGGTCATAGAATCTCTTTCAGACTCGACAATCTACAATGCTTATTACACTGTGGCACATTTCCTACAAGGAAATACTTTTAGAGGCAATGCGGAAAATGCTCTCAAAATTAAGCCTGAGGATATGACTATGGAAGTATGGGACTACATTTTCTTTAAGGATGCACCTGTGCCAAAGAACAGTAAAATTGCCCAGAAATCCTTAGATCTCATGAAGAAATCTTTTCAATTTTGGTAATTTGTATAATCGATAAAAAAAAAATGTACTATTAAATGTATTACAATTTTTTTTTATCCTTGATTTATACCTATTTTCAGGTATCCAGTAGACTTAAGAGCATCAGGAAAAGATTTGATCCAGAACCATTTGACATACTACATTTACAACCACTGCGCTATGTGGGAGAAGGAAGAAGACAAATGGCCCAAGGGGATTCGAGCCAACGGCCATCTCATGTTGAACTCTGCGAAAATGTCCAAGTCTGATGGCAATTTTTTGACGCTATCGGAGAGTTTGGATAAGTTCAGTGCGGACGGCATGCGCCTGACGTTAGCCGACTCTGGAGATTCAGTAGAAGATGCCAATTTTGTTGAAAGCACTGCCGATGCGGCTATCCTTCGTCTGTATACTTTCATTGAGTGGGTGAAAGAAATTGTTGCAACAAAATCTACTCTGAGGACAGGTTTGTCTTATTAATTTATTAATTAATTTTTAGGAGACACAAATGATTTAATATTTCAGTAGTTAATAATATCTATTGTTTACCAAAGATACTACTGTTTATATTTGACTTTTAATTTTTTGATTATTGACAAGCTTTTACAATTATGTTACAGTATGTTTTAAATCTAGCAACATTTTTATAATGTAAGTTAGCAATAGTAAAGTAGGCTAACTAGCTTGGTAACTTTTCTACTATTTTATGTATCTTATAAAAGTTTGTAAATCGTTAATTTCGACTAAAATACTAATAAATAACCAACTATCTCCCTCAGGAGACTACAACTTCCACGACAAGGTGTTCATAAGCGAGATGAACATGAAGATATCTGAAACGGACGAGAACTACTCCCGGTTGTTATTCAAGGAAGCATTAAAGACTGGGTTCTTCGAGCTGCAAGCCGCCCGGGACAAGTACCGGGAACTGTGCTCGGACCACGGAGTACATCGTGACGTCATCACGGCCTACATTGAGACGCAAGCTAAACTCATCTCGCCGATATGTCCGCACGTTGCTGAACATGTTTGGGAACTGCTGGGCTATGTAAGGAACAAATTTATTTACTGTCAATTACAGAAAAAACGATTTTTAATACTCAATTTAAATATACCTCCATATTTTATTTTATTTACAATTTTATCATTTATATATTTATTACCATAACTTTTACTTGCTAGATTTCACATTAAAGTAATAGCTATTCATGACAACACAGCACCACATGATTATTGTGAAAATTTTTTTTTTTAGAAAAAAAGCATTCTTCATGAGCTGTGGCCGGTGGCAGGAGAGGTGGACGAGGTAGCAGTGAAGGCCAGCAACTATCTTATGGAGGCCGCGCACTCCTTCCGCATATATCTCAAGAACCACTGCGCTGTAAAAAAGCCCAAGAAAGGAGAACCCATCAAACCCGAGAAACCCAACCAAGCCATCATTTGGGTCGCTAAGGAGTACCCCAAATGGCAACATATCATATTGACTACTCTTAAAGAATTGAATGGGGTAAGTTTGCAACATTACTTCTGGGAGATGTACTTCGTTTTTTTCATCGTGATTTAAAAGTGTCTTTTTTATGTAATTATCGATTTAAAAATAAGACAGACACAAATTTAAAAAAACTAAAGAATAAACAATAATTCAATGTTAAAATAAATTTTTGTATACTTCTAAATATTTTTTTAAACTAATGAAATAAATAAAAGTTGTGCCAAGATTGTTTACCTTTTAAATCACGACGAAAAAAACGAGGTATAGATGGAACTAAGGTTCGGGAGGCCAATGTT
>LGAG01000764.1:227345-241493 GCA_001278395.1 Lerema accius
CACCTTGTCCAGCGCCGCGTGCGTCCACTGCTGGACATACGCCCACGTTACTAGCGGCGCCGCCGACATCGCGTACCTGTGATCATCCAATGCCCATATCAAAAAATTGCGTACGTATATTTCTCACTGAACTCCTTTGCTTGGAGTAGTTTGAATTAAATATTTTATAGTGTATTTAAAAAGCCCGGAAAATTAATTAGAACACGATAGATGGGGCTGTTGTCGAGATACTAGTACTGCAAGGGACCAGTTTAGTTATTAAAAAACCGTCAGAGTAAAAGTTAACCAATACAATAAAATTAAGAACTAAATATACCTAAAACTTTCTAGTAATTCAGTCCGACATCGGCTGAAGAATATGGCGAACTCTTGTTCACTGTCGTAGTCGATACAGGCGTATGACGCGGCGTCTGCGGCGTTGTGCGCGCGTGACGTCGGGTACGCCACCTGCAGATAATAAACCGACACCGAAAAGTTATAAAAAACTGGACTTAGATATACAGATCTTTAAAAATTTTAAATAATTTATTCATGTAGATATCAATGATAAAGTGTATCATGCAAGTCATTTTTTTTCTACCCTCGTTTCGTAAAGGTGCTTTAGTATGAAGGAAAATAAATAGTAAAGAAACTCCCCAGCACATATTTTCAAGAAATAATAATACAATTTTACTTATGACCTGAGTGGAATTGGTTACAGAACTGCTAATTTCCATGCGTCTTTTTTATTTATATAATCATCTACACTACATAATATATTTTTCTAACCTTGAGAACTTTAGGGGCAGCAACCTGCAACCACCTCGGCACCACAGCCAGGACATGGGGTAGCTTCGACACCTGGTCGTGTTTGAGGAACGCCAGCCACATGCTGTTGAGCATCTGGACGACTGTGAGCGAGGGGTGTGACGTCATCAGCAGCATCGTCTCCAGTAGCACTGGCATCCAGGAGTCCACACTGGTAGCGTGACTCCATAGCATTGTTAACTGCTGTGCTAGGCCAGCGAGTACCTGTAATGTATTCATTGCTAAAGTAGTCGATAATGATCACCCAGGGTGCTGGGGACTTTGGGGATGATATTTTAAGGGGCGGGGGAGGAGGGGCGACTAAGCTGTGAAATTAATAATCTATCGTTGCTTGTTATTCTTGTATCTCTTATTCCATACAACAGCTGGACAGATGTAACTAGTTTTGGTTTAAAAATATATTTGGAAGTCTAGGAAATATTTAAAAGGTGGGAAGATATTATGAAAAAAAATCGAGTACAATTAAATTCTTTCGTATAAGCCGTATGTGATACGAACATCATCAAGTATGTAGTCCCAATTTTATAATTCCTTTACAATCAGAATACTGTTATTACAACATGGAATTATGTATATTTTTAATTTTAATGACATGCTTGCAATGCAGGATCCGGTAGTTAGCTAGTAGTTGTAATTTTTTCCTCATTAGCAACCTTTTGATTTATAAATAATTAATGAAATTATCATAATTTTCGAGAAACCCACCTGTGAAAGTTTTTTTAGGAACAAATAATGATTTTCATCCACTTTATTGATGCTCCCGACGGCAGCGCGGTGGATGCATGAGATTGCGTCTTCACTAAATAATATCATAAGCGGTTTACGCTCCTTTATCTAAAACAAATCAATGGTCCTCAATTAGTCAAATTCAAACATCCTGTAAAACATGAAAATAGAAAACAATATAATATTGATGCATATCAATTATTTGTTTCTATCCTATCATGTACACAGTTTATTCATTGCAATATATAGAATAGCATAGAATAGAAGCATAATCTTAGAGTAAATTATAAAGTTTAATTTATAAAACATGATACTCACAGAGCCTTTCCTATTAACAATTTGCAGCAAACACTCTGCCGCTGGCAGTTGGAATGCATCATCTTCTAGTAAAATGCATAATATCTGGAGGAGTCTTCCGTTGTTGGTCACTACGTGGTTGGTTGACACCCACTCCACAAACCCTGTTAGCGTTAGCAGCACAACCTGAAAAAAAAAACAAAAAACAGTTAAAAAAAACAACAAAAAAATATAGGTAACTTGGTCATTGAAATTTATCATGCGCACATTATAATGAAAATGTCTCATTGAATGAGAAATATTGATTTTTGTATTTTATAAGTGTGAAACAATTTCTTTACGCCACTGTAGCTCACTATCACTTAGATTTCAGCAAATAGATCTTGTTATCTCTAAAGGGTTGTTTACAATAATCTATTCATCCATAATACAAGTTAAAGTTATTGGATAAAGTAACAATAACACTAAAACATGTGGCGTTATATTTTTTCAGTTATTAATAACATACTTTAAGATTATGGAACAATAACATTCTCAGAACAGTTTTAAATAAGTAGATTTTAGGTCAAGATACCTGTACAACTCTACCGTTGCTGGCAGCAGCGGCATAGTCGCCAGCGGCTGTTTTCTCACGGAACTCTTGCACATGGAGTTCAATTAGACGCATGAAAAAGGCGAATATCTCCGCCATGTTGCCCGTCAGAGCCTGGTAGATGTCCTTGCGCCTTTGATGCTGTTCCAACGTCTGCGAAAACCCAATCCATGCATATAATAAGATACGCGGATTCCATATTAAACAATAGGAATGCTCTATGGTGCAAACATTTGAAAATTGAACAATGCAGATATTTCAGATAATTTATTTGTTTAATGTACTGTATTGTTTACGTTTATTATAAATTTTATTGAATTAGGCGCAAAATATCTGACTATGAATAAAAATAAGATACTAAAAGTTTGAAACCAATTTATCATTAATTATAATTAAATTATTAACAAAATTTGTTTAGTGGGTGCCAGATCAATTCTAAAAATGATTTATTGTGCAGACATGACCTCGTTACAGTTCTATTTGCATAGAATACATAGCAACATAAAATCATGTTTTTTTTTCACAATAGCTATAATTCTTTTCTATAGATTTTCAGGTTAAATGTACATTTTGTAAGTAGATTGACACAATTGTTTGTCTAAGCAATATGAAATTATACTAATAAGTAGACAATGCTCTGTCTTTCTTAGAAGTTCTTAAGTGTATATATTATATTAATAACTAACTAAATATAATAACCATTACAATAGTTGGACTTTATATGGCACAATTATATGAGGTGCCATATGCATAATATACGCCACATATTCTTGTTTAATAATCCTGATTGTTCCCGATTTTCCCTAAACTGCTACTCATTAAGACTGAGACATAAACCTTGCAAATCTTGCAATCCATTCAAAGAAAAAATCAAATAAAAAATGCTAAATCTATACAGCATGACTAGTCCTTGCGCTTTTTATTCCAAGGTTACACATAAAACGGAACCGTGACTGAAAAAATATTTCCAAACATCGTAAAAAAGTAGTATAGTCATAAATCACTAAAGAGCAAAACTGTGGGTACACCATCTACAAGTTATCATGCCAATATTTTATAAAATTATCATAATGTTTTGATGACATTAACATCAATGCATCAAGTGCAACATTCAGTAGCAAGTAAGAATATACTAACTTGACCTTCACATTGATATAATGCAAGTCATTATACATAGATATCATCCGCACATCCAATACTAAGTTTGTGGGTCACAATAGCTACTATCACACTACTGACATAATTTTACTATCCACACAATATATTGCATAGCGATATGACATTGTCTTGCAAGTGGTTACATTCAAGTTCTGTCTGTAATTTTAATATTTACAAAGGAATGTTGATGTGCTTATTGAAAGTTACTACTTAAGTACTTATTGAAGCTAGCTGTTATACAAAACTCATAGTTTGCTAAATAATTTATGTAAATCAAACTTAAGTTATGGCCTATCAAACTGAGTTATTATAATTATGTGTCATTATAATGTTGTCTTCATGATAAATGTTAAATAAAAGGCAAATTTCCACTTCTTATTATGAACCAAAACTGTACCTGTAACGTAGCAACATCCTCTACAAGCCTGAGAAAAACGTGTAGCACAATCTGTGTGTGTGAGTGACCTTGGGAGCAGGCATCACTCAACTCGGCAAGCAGGGTAGGCCACTGCTGCGGCCATTCACGTTTTATCATCTCGACAATCACTCGAGCCAAGGCGTCATTCAAATGGCCGGTCTCCAAACCACCCATGTACAAAAGTTTCATGGCATTTTCCTGTTGATAAACATGAAGTATTTTAAGTGGAGAAGTTCTTACTAAAACTTTGACCTAGCAACATTAACTTACAACTAAGGCCTGGTGTTAAAATAGTATGATTCTTGTTTGAACAACTATATAACTAAATTAGGTGTTATGACTGATTACTATAACAAATTTTTTTGATAGAATAAATGGCAGATTATACATTACTTCGACTAAGCTTGAGTTTATTTACCAGTCAAAAATAAGTATTATTGCATAGATTGGTTTAGTTTTTCCCTTAGTCATATCTTATTAGATTTAGCAGGTGTAAAGGTAGTCTTAGCAATATACATTCTAATAGGACAAAGCCAACTTTGTAATCACAGTTGCATTACTTTGCCTCATATGTTATCTATACAATGTATTAACATAATTATATAAGTTAATCAATTAAGAAAATATGAGTCATTCTGTCAATATGGATGCAGGATGTAGGTGTTGCTAAATTATTTAAATATTGATGCCAAAAATTTATTTGGTTTTTAATGCACCAACCTAATTAATAACAAAGTATTACAAAGTAATTTTGTATTCATCAAAATATATCATCCAACTAATACAGAACATTTCATCATGCGTTTCCTGTTATATGGATCTCCTGCATCATTTTGTACAAATCACAATTTAAAAAAGGAATTTATAAAGTAAATAAATAAAAACTAAATAACTCACTTTTATAAAAATCTTTTCAGCCTGCGTTATCTGCGTCCATCTATACTTTACAGTGTGTTCCATCAGCTGTAACCCAAAATGTTTGACTACAGGAGAGTATTGAGCACCACTGGCTAGTAATAAACCTGCTTGGGCACACCATGGAGAGTTTTCCTTGAAACTGTAACAAAAATTATATGATTACAAAGTTAGATAATTGAAAATAAATAAAAAAAGGATGCCATAATATTCAGTCTCACCTCTCGCAAGCATTGTATGCTTGATTCCGAGCCTCGTGGGTTATTGTAGGGTTTAGAGTCAGCTCCACAGCTCGGCTCAGCTCATCAGCAATCAGAGCTACTTCCCCCGCCACATCACCACCAACTGATGCAACGTTCATTGCTGCTACCTTTTTCTAAAACAATATCTAACCACTTCAATATTGGGTACCGCACAGCTGTTCCTCTTTTTACAAACGTACTATTTGGTTGTCTAAGCATATCATATTCATGTTATACTCACCTTCTTTTGGCGAATATATCCCCATAGAATAGATGGTTAATTCATGTCCATAGCGTTCCAATACTGAAATAAATGTAGTTTTTCAATGCACGAAATTTAATAAACAATACAGCATGTACCCGGTAACAGACAGCGCAGCAACATCTACTTCTAATTCTTTTTACGAGGTGACTACTGATGTATCTTAAACATTCAATTATTATTTTAATTCTTTACATGCACTCGAATAATATTTATTATTGGGATAATAATTAACTTCATTACTATTTATTTTTATTTCAAAACATTAAAATTACCTCGTGCTGAATTGCAATCAATCCGAAAATTAACTTAACCATAGACAAAGATAATAAAATAAAATTACACAAAGTTTATAAAAAAATAAGGCAAAGGAGACAAAGCCACAAAGGAGCTTAATAGCATAGAGAATTGCGTTATAGTCTAATTTGAGGGAAGGAAAAATAATAAACAAGTAAGAAAATAAAAAAATAATTTTATTATGGAAAATAAAGATAAACTTATATCCAATTTTAGACTATTATCATAAAATTCGGTATTGTAGTTTAATACTTAAACAACAAGAAGTTAAGGTTCTATAAAATTATACTGAAATCACAGAATAAAATAAATTAATCTATGGTAAGCAAGTATTTTGTGGTTAGCGTAGTCAACTTAGTCTGTACTTTGGCTTAAAGGACTCGAATCCAAGCCATAATAAAAAAACTTTGTGCAACTTGGCAACAATTTGTTTGGGTTATTGGGTTGGGTTTCAGTTTGTCAACTTTTTTGAATTTTGAAAAGTGTGAAACAAAAACTATTTTTAAAATGTTAAACAAATATTCAGAACTCTGAGGTGTTACGAATATGGATATTAAAACTTTTCCTGAACCGAGTTTAGGAAAGCAATTAAAAGGACATCGTGGGAGTATCACTGCTTTATCTTTCAGTCCGAATGAGCAACAGATAGCCAGTGGCTCATTGGATAATAGTATTTTGGTAATTTTATTTGATGTATACAATTCTATACTGATTCTTATTTGAAATAAGATTTTCAATTCGTATTTTTATTTAGTTATGGGATCTCCGTGGAGCTATAAGGAGCTACAGATTTCAAGGGCACGATGAAGCAGTTATGGATGTGTGTTTCTCACCTTCTGGCAAGTTCATGGCATCGGCGTCACGCGACAAGTCCGTCAGGATTTGGGTACCAACTGTAACTGGGAGCACGGGGGTATTCAAAGCTCATTCTCAAACAGTTCGCTCTGTCCAGTTCAGTTCTGATGGTTCAAAGGTAAGATATTGCCTTAGATATCAAAGTAACTTAAGTGAGACCAATATTGTATAGACAAATTGACTATCATGATTGTTGCTTGCTGTTTTTCAGATAGTAACTGCATCGGATGACAAAATTGTGAAAATTTGGTCCAGTGACAAGTTGAAGTTTTTGACATCATTTGTGGGTCATACAAACTGGGTGAGGAGGGCTAGTATGTCCCACGATGGGTCTATCATTGCTTCTTGTTCTGATGATAAATCCACACGCCTCTGGAATCCAGATTCTGGACAATGCATTCACACATACAAAGACCAAAAAGGCCATGGCTTGTATGTAGACTGGCATCCGTCTGGTTGCTACATTGCTGTAGGAACCTCCCATGGTAATGTCAAGCTGTATGATATTAGGACTCATAACCTTGTGCAATATTACAGGTATACAAATATTTACCTTAAAACTAAATTATGTATAGTTGATCATAAGATTAATATCAGATGTTGATATTTTATATTATTATGTTGTTTTAGTATCCACAATGATGCAGTAACTCAGTTAACATTCCATCCTAGTGGGAGTTATATTTTGACTGGAAGCAAAGATGGGAAAATGAAGGTATTTGAATTTTGGTTGTAATTTAACATCACTACTAACTATTATTCAAGTTATAAATAATTTTTAATATTTTTTAGATATTGGATTTACTGGAAGGACATCCAACATTCACACTAAATGGACACAACGGTGCAATCAATGCTGTTAAATTTTCACCAAGTGGGGATGGATTTGCTTCAGGTGGTGAAGAAAAAATGGTAACAATTGATATTTATGTATTTACTAAAACTATGGAAGAATTTAAGTTGGTCTGTACTGAATTAGTATTTTCACTTATGTAAGTTAATTTTTCACTCATGTAATTTAAATTACAGGTATTTCTGTGGAAAACAAATTTCACTGAACTTGGAAGTGAAGTAAAAGAAAATGTTGGTCAGAATCCATTACCTACTCCTAAATCTCAAGCTTCTAAAGCTACAACTATCTCAAAAGGAAGAACTCAGGTTATCAAAAAGAGATAGCAGTTATTATTGTAGTAAATTAGAATTAATTTAAGTAGAAATGTTTTTACATTCTTGCAATTATATCATACTAATCATCAATCTTAATTTAGGATCCATATCTACAAACTGTTGCCACCAAGTATACTGTAGCTCTTCAAAAACTTGAATTTATGGGGAGATGTGACCTTAATAGGCGCACTCTTAAACATTCTCACTCATTTTAGAAAGTCCAGAAATGGATGGATATGATTAATACAGATGTATAATCTACAAATCAGGCTCCGAGGATTTGGTATCAGTGCTACCATGGTACCAGGTATCCAGTGACAACTTTTGTCCATATTGATGATGAACCTCTATCTGTCAATGAGTCTGGTTTGGCAAGCTTCCGAGAAGTACCTAATATGAATAGCACCATGGTGGAACAAAATAGTATTGAACAAATTCAGACTACTTCAAGATTTACCTCAACACCTCTACATAGTTTTCAAGATCAGTCAAACACAAGTGGAATACCAACAAAGTGGTCTGTGCATAGTGATGATCTAGACGACTCGGAACAACATGTAGGAAACATGAGCCACATCCCTAGAGTTCCACCTGCGCCTACCACCTACACAATACCTTCTATTATAAAAGGATCAGATGACAATGAAAAAAGACAAAAAGATCTCTTTGGGGTGATAAAATTGAAGGATGATGATGTATGTTACACAAGTGGCACTATAGAATGGGTTGGTAGGAAAAGAAGTTTCCCATTAAATAGTGGATTCAAAATTCTTAATGGAGATCATTTCAGTGAACCTACACTTAAGAAAATAAAAAAGGTAAATCATACATTGACGAGTCATAGTGACAGGGCAAAAGACTGTGATTGTGCTAATGTTCTGCCAACTGTGAATGCTATTGTTGACCATTTGAATGCTCTTCATGAAGCAGTAGACCTGGTGAATTTAAGGCTCAATACTCTCGAAGATGTTGCGAGCACAAATAATAAATAATACAATATAATGATGTCCTATTTCCTATCAATATTCTATTTACTAATAAACATAGTATATAAATGATTAAATATTTTCATTGGATTACAAATTCACAGAGTAAACATAGTTTTTAATAAAATTTATTTTATAAAAATACTGTACAGTTGATTATTAATTTATGAAACAAATTATAAAGGTATAAAATATATAGTAAGTTTTGGTAGCAACAAATAATGTTCCATAAAAAATGATCTACATAATGAAATAATTGGATCTATAAAGATAAGTTAAATAAATCCTTAACACAAATAGCTACACAACAACCTGAAAGTAATACTTTACTTCAGCATCTATAAACCCTATCAATAAATTGCATGATAATTAATACCTGTTCTTAAGTTACAATATCACAAATATATAATAATTATGCATATTTATTGTACTCCAACATATGTTGTTTTTTTCCCTGTTTTCTTTATAACCTCTAGCAGTTGATCAGCACTCAATGATGATGTCACAGTGACCTTTTGGTCAGGTAAACTTATTGAAATATTCTCCACTCCTTGTCCTTTCAGCCTATTGAGCACTCTTTCCACAGCTCCTGAACAGCCTTCACAGGTCATTTCAACATTGAAGATATGCGTCTGAAAAAGAAATGTGATAAAACTGTTAATACTTCGAAAATATATTGGGGGATTTAAGTGGTAGGATGATAATTAATATAAGTTCTATTCTTATTAATGGTGCATTTTTGTAGAATCCCTTCTGTTACTTTATAAGAATCTTTGTACCCTCTAGTGATAAAGAGACATTGTTTACTTTGAATGAATGAAATTGAAATTGCTTTACAAAGAACAAAGTAAAGGTTAATTCTATAAAGTTCATTATCTTATCTACTCCAGGGGCAAATTGCAATGAAATCATGTACCTAAATTATATCTTTTCCATATTGCGATGTAGATAAACTTACCGACATGATGTGCTGCAGGTGTTTCTGTATGGTATAAGTCACAATTTAAAATTCTGCTCTACGTGGAAATCGTTTTGGTCACGCTTCGATGATTATTTTAAAGCACTAAAAAATTTACCTACGGTCTACGAAAAGAATTTATTATCGTAAATGAATAATAAAAGATGAATTAGAGCTGCTACTCTAATATGACACTTCAATGTCAAAATGTTGTCAACGTCGACCGGTCATTGACCTGATTACACAGAGTAGTTTAGAAGTACTCAGTAGCTGCCATCGTTAAACAATTTCAGCCCATAATACACGTGTCCAAGGCCATTAAAAACTTTTTGACACTAATCTATAGGAAGAATATACTGTCTCATCAAACTACAAGTGTCAAATCAAATAGGCAATTGGGATTTACTCAATTCGGTGTGCCTCAGAGGTTTTTATTTATTAATTTCGTGTAATTTCATGAAAAAACATTTAAACAAATGACATCATGTCACTCAGGGAAGATCTCAGAGAGCTGGGCTGGTAAATAATACGGAATATGGTTGTGATTATGTGTGTTTGTTGCTATTATTGCTAATAACGAATGTGTGATTCTTCTAGGCACTTGAGTGAAGAAGGTATTGATATCGTTAGTGAAAATGGTCAAATAGACGATGTAAATCTTCTAAGTAAAAGAGCTTTAGATGTAAGTATATTGGTAATGTCAATATGTTCAATCGGCATGTCAGAGTGTATCGTATTGATATAATCGTAATCGTCTTACTGTACACGTAATTTTCCAGTTTGATTTGAGGGACATAGGGGAGGCCGCGTTTCCCGAGGATTTCCTTAAAGACCCGAGTAAGTTGGAGAAGCCGATTGTGGTTCAAATTCAGAAGATAAGGAATGTTTCGGCTCCTAAAGCGAATGAAGAGTCTAAGTCGGCGCCGAGGATGTTGAAGTTAACGCTTCATGACGGCAAGTCGACGTGTACGGGGCTGGAGACGAGCCCCATACCAACCATCAACATCAACACTCCGCCGGGGACCAAGCTGTTGTTGAATAACGAAGGCCTGGAAGTGTGTCACTCCATAATCTGGCTCTCTCCTAGTATTATTACTGTCTTAGGGGGAAAAGTATCACATATGATCGAGAAATGGGAGTTAAATAGAAGTCTCGCAAAACATACACGGGGTAAGTTTTGTAAATAATCTTGTTTTGAATTAAGTAACCATACTAATTGCAGGGAACAGAACTAAAAGGGATACATGAGAATGTGGATAATATTTATAAATAAAATTTCAGGTGGTATTGGTATAGAGGGTGGGCCGCCACCGTGGATACCATTTGGGCAAAGATTAGAAGCCTTGCCTGTGGATAAACAATTCAAAAGCTTGCAGGAACCAACTAATAAGGAGAATCCTGAGTTTGAAGCTCAAAGGAAAGGGGCCATTGCCGAGGCACAGAGGCTGTCTGGTGTTAAAAAGGTGATTTAAAAGACTTCTTATATATAATATGATCATATACTTTTTTTACTTTCCTGCTTTCGACATAAGAATCCTATTTCTTCCACTCAACAGTTTTGAAAATCCTGAATTGTCATAGAAAATTCGGCAACACTGATTAGAATTACCTGTTACATGTGACAATACAAATTAGATAATATAAACTGGAAAACCCCTAAGTTGTGTGCTTTGAAATAAGAGTACTTCACTATGTTAGAAAAAATATTATAGACACATTCAATCTTCCAGGTTGAAGATTGGAAAACAAATAATTAGTTTAAAGATATAAATGCATGTAAACTGTCTTATCAAGGAGGCTTTTTGTGTAATGCCTCTGTGATCTGTGTATTTATTAAATGTGTAGCATGTAAAAAAAGTAATGATACCTATAACAAGCAAAACTATTTTTGTGGTAGTTTTGCTACCAAGCATTTGAAATGACCAAATAAACATAACTATTTAATTACAGTCCTTCTCTGACTATTAATTTTAATGAAGTCAAACATTTTATTTTCTAGGTATTTGGTGGAGGCACTAAGCCATTACTGGATGCAAATGTTCAGAAAATAGTTGATGCTGGATTCACTGAAGAACAAGCTGATAATGCTCTTAAATATACAAAGAATAATGTGGACAGAGCACTAAGAATGTTACAAAAGAGAGATAATTCTGAAAATAGGAAAGAGAAGCAAAAAGAACCGGAACCACCAAAACGTAAAAGTCGCAAGCAGGAAGCTAATGATGAGGATGGAATACCTGTCAAACCATCTGGCAAAGTCTCTCTATTTGACTTCCTAGAAGATAAACTTCCTAATGTCCCAGATAAAGATAAAAATAACCGGCAATATAATTCAAACTCTGAGGAAAAATCTGACAGGGGCTTTGGAGGGAGAGATAGACACAGTGCCAAAAATAACTCACGAACGGGATCCAGATATGAAGGACACAACAGACACAAATCAGATCGTAGCCATTACTTTAATGATCATCACAGAGAGGATAGGAAATACCCAAATCAAAATGAGAAACCACCAAGGTTTCAGAGGAAATTGGAAGAGAGAAATAAACAACAACAACAACAGCAGCAGCAGCAACAACAACAACAGCAACAACAACATCAACATCAACAACAGCAGCAACATCATCAACAACAGCAACAACATCAACATCATCAGCTCCAACATCAGCAAGCACAACAGTATCATCAACAACATCACCAACACCCACAACAGCAACACCATCATCAACAACATCATCAGCAACACCAACATCACCAGCAACATCAACAACAAATGCAAGTCAACAACATTAATTATAATATGAATTACAATAACTCTTACCATAGCCAATCCCAATATGATGATAGAAATATGAGAAATGATCGAAACATGAATATAAACATGAATGATAAAATGCATCAACCCCAGAATTACAGAAATGCAAATGCAATAGAAAATCTTGTGGAAGCGACAGCAAATTTGAATCTTCTCTCGAATCAATCTCGGCCTAACGAAGAAGTGCAACCTCGCAACTACCAACCTCATTTAGACCAAATGTACTCGCCTAAGCAGTCTTATATGCATAGCCAGACCACGCAGGACATTCCTCCATTTAGAAGGACCAATGACGTGCAGAAATATCAAGAGCAACCATATCAGCGTAGGCAGCACCCTCATCAGCAGTCAAACGGTTATATTGAGCAGCAACAGAGCCCCATTTACCCCAACATGAATTACATGGGGAACACACAACCATATGATAACCGTCAGTATGGTTATGGGGGTGCTCCACAGGAGTACAATACGTTGCGGACGGGGGGTCCCTTCTTGCCGGGCTCTCTGTTGGGTTTCCAAAATGCAGCTGTTAATGAACAAGCCCGTGCTATGCTCGGTGTAGCCGATATCAACTGGAAAGTTGGCGATCGCTGCCTCGCACTTTATTGGGAAGATAATAATGTAAGTTTCTTAGATAAGTTCTTTTGATAGGAATCTTTCTACTCTAACTTTTTAAGACAACATTTTTTTTTTGGAGTAACTGTTCAAAATTATAATATTCATTTAAGATCCAGTAATTGGTTTGCTGTTATACCAAAAACCTATAACATTGGTCGTAAACATTTTAATTTACTTGTACATACATATTTTGGTACACAGGAACACTTGATCAAACATTTTTATTAATACAAATGTTTGGTGTACTGAAGTGGTATGTTATAATCGAATGTTGTAATTCTCATTTATAACAATTATTAATCTATTTTCAGTTTTATGAAGCCGAGATCACAGGCACTTCAGCTAGTACTGTTGTAGTCAAATTTTGTGCATATGGTAATCATGAAGAAGTGCTTAAGTCCAACTGCTTGCCATTCCCCACTCAAGGTAATACTAATATTTAGTAATTCCTAATTTGTTTTTTTCTGTTTTTTTTTGTAAAGAATGTCACAAACAAGCAAACAAAAAACTACTAGATGTTAAGTTACTGTCCTCCATAGGAATCAACAGAACTATGAATGCGTTACAAAAAAATGCCAGGTTTTGTTTTAATTACTTCTACACTTGCAGCGAAACATATACAAATCTCTTTATTTTGGTGTATAATATTGAAAAAGACAGAATTATTGAAAATACTTCCTTTAAAGAAGTAAAATAGGGCGTGAGAAAGATTACTGTCTAAGGATTTATAGATGTCGCAGTAGTCTCAAATATGATCAGGACCAACCACTGTTGAGACAATAATTATAGCATTAAGGCGTTAATTAGTCTTTGCTTAACCTTAAGCCACTCTCTCACTGGGAGCATTCGCGTCTAATGTAACGTTACAGATTCAAGAATTTAATACCTTGTAATGATACAAAACGAGTTTACGTTAGTAAGGGAGGAGAACCGATGTTATTTTACACGCGAATACTCTCGGTGAGGGAGCACCTTTAGATAAATCCGGGTGGTTTAGATAAATCCGGGTGGAGTGTTAACTGTGTTTTCTTTTAT
>LGAG01000764.1:241546-282849 GCA_001278395.1 Lerema accius
CCGGACTACTGCACCTACGTCTGCGATCCGGAGTTTTGGCCGATGACGTATTAAACTCTCCTCGAACGTTCCTCCTCGCCTGATGAGCTTTGAATTCTTAATAGTTCGTTTTGTGACTCAACATGTCGAAATAATTTCACGATGCAGATTTATATCGAATCACGTCCGCGGCCGCTTTTATGAAAACTACTGCATTACCCATAGAAGAAAAGTGTTTAGACAGATTATTAAATATTCGAAAAGCTCTCTTAAAAGGAATCAAGTCCTTACCACATACCAATTTTAGTCTTACTGAAATGTCAATTTACTGAATGTACACTTTAACTTTAAGCAGTGACTATAAGGCATAAATTGCATTTTTTTTTTTTCACTAGAAAGAACTTCACTTATAAAAATATTAGCATCCAGTTCTTTTATTAGTGATCGAAGATTAACTCATTGTAGTGACGATTTCGTTAATAAAAAAACTTGATGAAAAAATAATTCATAGTTCTCGGGCTAGAGGAGGATAGCTCGAATGGAATAAGATGGTAGGATATCGAATAAACAGTTAAAATTTTCTTACAAAGTAGACACGTTACTGCGTATCGTCTACCGGACTTACAATATGTCGCGCCACTCGATGTGGCTTTTTAATCGATAGTTAATAAGTCTAAAATCTTTATTGTGTTATTTATATTTAATTTAATATTTCGGTTGGTCTGCGATTGACGAAAGACTAGATTATATTATTTGTTTTAAAGTGCAATTAATTATTTTTGTTCATAATTATTCAAATAGGTAAGCAGACCTAATATTGAAAAGGACTTGTGTCTTTTGATCCTTCATAAAGTATATAAGAAAGCATGTGAAATAAAACAATTTCAATTTAATTAATCCTTCAAAGTTTGCATGTAACAAAGTGATTTTCGAATCTCACTTCAATAGTTCTCTTGAGTCAATCTATTTTTGTTGAGAATTTAACCATAACGGCCACATTTGCTGGACTATTACGCCATCAATCCTTAATGGAGTTTGAAAATATTGTTATACAATTATTGTATATCATGCAATACATTGGAAATACATCTTATATACCTAATATAATACTTAACAAATAATCATTCATCATGGCTTTATTTTTAAAAACATTTTGAAGTACATCATATCAATGCTTTAAAATTATGATTCCAGTCTCTGAATGTAAAATATGATTTAACTAATATAGTTTTTTACTGTATAAAATATAAATTAAAATAAACGTATGAAATTCTAATAGCGTGCATAATGCGTAATAATAAACTTGTAAAAATGAGCTCTCGAGCTATGTTCCATTATAGCGAGAGTGACATAATAAAATATTTTTCTAATAATTATGCCTCAGACTAAAAAATATATAAACGCAGTGTTCGGAACAAAAAAATGAGGTAGATTTTTTTCTTTTTTTACGATGTGACTTATGTCACCGAGCACGGTCTGCCGAGCAATGTACTAGGAAACGTTATCTTTTGTTATTAACGTTATGTTTTTACCTACTACGCCTTTTCGTTCCTTATACTTGGTCTATATATTTTTTGGTCTGTGAATTATGCTTAGTTTGATGTTTTTAACGATTAAATTAGATGTTAAACTAACAGTTACTTCTCTTGTCTAAATGTACAGAAATGAAATTTACTATAAAAGGTATCCTGAGCCGTGTATAGACTTTCAATATTTTTTTTTCTCATACATTTCTTTATAGAATTAATTCGTTTTATTAGAATAAAAGCTAACTGCATATGGCGTAAACATACATAAGGGGAAAAATTTCTTAGATTGTTTTAAAAACCTAGAAAAACTCAAAATTCTTCTTTGTATACGTTTTTATTATTATTCTATTGGATATATTTAGGTATGAGGACTTCAAAAACTGCAAATGAATTAATTTCAAGTAATCCAATCCTCTTTGATGTTTAACATACTTCAATACATCATGCATCCAAGGGATTTCTAGCATAATATAATATTTCATTTGTTTTTCTTCATATAAATACTAGCACATTTAAATGCGTTTAGTAGCACTGAATTAGGTCTTGAATTGATTCATATATGAAGCAAAATTCACACTAAAAATTAGGATGTTTTCACACAACTATTTCATGAACATGGATCGTAAAATAGGAATTACTGGCTAATAACCTTATGGTCTGATACCATCTCTTTTAAAGTTATAGGAGATACGCAGTATCAGGTGTTATGTTTTAATATATCCGATTAACCAATAAATAAATAGGTAGATAATAAAACACTCAATGTTAATTTATTGTCAATCTATAAGTGTATGAAGCATCGTAGTGTAGCTTGTATAAGTGTACTTTGTTGTATTTCTAGCGCAAACTGTGTTATATAATGTCTTTCGTTTTTACCAAGATCATAGTGAATGTTTTATGCAGTGCATGCATCATGTTCGGTACGGGGAACTGTTCAACTATAAACTATGTATTCTGTTACGAACTATAAGAAAATTAAAATTAGATATTCGATGTCTGTTTATTATGTTCCCTAGAAAATTTAATTTGAACGGGAATTTTTCTTTCGGGATACTAAAATTAGTGTTTTTAATATGAATCTTAGCTGGTTGTCTATTTGTACAGGTATAATTCTACGAATTGTACGATTACTATTGTATTTATATAACAGAATTGTGAATTTACATGTCTATATAATATTATTGTTCGCAGCCACTACTTGTGTACCTGTGTAGCTCAAACACAGTATGTTGTAATATAAGTTAAGTGTATATCGAATGAAGTCCAACCAAGTAGTGATTGCTAAAGAGAACTATTATCATAATTAGTTACACATTGTTGTTGTTAACCAAAGCTCAATTCGATTTAGTCGATGCAGGTCACGTTTCGGAGGATTCTTTTCTTTCTACAGTTCACAGTCCACACGCGCCGCAATGCTTTTTGAATAGGTGACGTTGGCTGACACGCACTGTATTGGTTGCTAAACAAATGTGTGACGCTCCGCCCTAAAACTATTTCATGTTTGTTCTTGTAAATATTATCGCTTTACGAGTTATCTCGAAGCGAATCTCTTTATGTACAGTTGGTGTCGTTAGACTACTTGCACGGTCCCGGCGATCTAGACATTGCCTCGTGAAAACGAATTTCGAAAACTCAAAAATGTATGGGCAAAAAATTGGCATGTAAGTATATCATAAAATCTATATATTGTATATGCAATTTTCATACATCTTATAGTTTCGAATTTGCCATTTGTGTTACATTGTTTAGATGCCCGGGACGTAATTTAATAAGTACCTATCTATATAAATTAAGAAATCCTGTCAGCATTCTTTAAGGACCTAATGGTCACCAGGAGAGATTATTTGTCTCCAGTAGATTGATATTAGATTAATAACAGAATAGTTGCAACATATACATATTAATGAATGTCAGTGTAACTGCGTGACCTACTCAGAAAGTTATGTTAGAGAATGTCTGTATATCCTACACCGTTTGATAAATAATGTATTCCTATGTTTTCAATCCCATCTCTGTACAACGACAGTTGCGAAGTTGGAAACCCAATTTCGATACATTTGTACTAATTTTACGTTGGAATAACCGATTATTAACAAAATCCTAATAAATGGAGAATTCAAATTAGTTTTTTTTTTCATTTTAGTTGGTACAACCTGTGCTTATTTTTGTTCCCTCTAGTAAGTAAGTTAATTTCTCAAAGATGTCTGAAGTCGGGCAATCCGCACTAGGCCAGCGTGGTTAACTATGGCCTGTACCCCTCACACTATGAGAGGAGACCCGAGCCCAGTAGTGGGACAGTTATAGTTGTGTTGATGATGATGGTTGTCATCGGAATGAAATTTAAATAAAAACTTTCAGTTCTTCCGTTCCTCAGCGCGCTTTTTTAGCGTTTGTAATATATCTCGGTATTTTAAAAAAGATACGAGTGATTTTGCTTTAGTACCGACAACTTCCCTGACCTGAACCTATAGCCAAGCCAAATGCCTTTTCCTTCAAACTCTCACACTTAACGTTATTAAAAAATGTATGGGAATGACATCAACGACGCCATTTTTTCCGCGCCTTAAGTCATTCATTCATTCTACCCTCACTCTCCTTAAATTTCAGTTTCGGATCAGGATCCTGATCCGAAATCCCGACGTTTGTTGCCAGCTTTATTTCCTACATGCTGACAGTTTGCCGTCTTTTTATAAGTGTATCCCTTTTTTTCAAATATAAATATTTTTGGCTTTCCTTCTCGTCTAATATTGGCGAATGGTAAAACCACAGAGGAAGGAATGTATCTGTATATTGTATTTCTTTCATGGTTCCTTGCTCTGTGGGTAAAACGATAATTGACATTCGTAATTTTGTATTGACTAATCACCGTGACGGTCCCCCGCCCCGCTTCCCTCAAAGTTTTGTCACAAATGTTTTTAGCAAAAAATATTAGTTATTTTCAGTAAATCTTTAAAAAAAATATTATTGTGATATAATTTATGTTTATGAGCGGTTTTATTAGAAAAAATCCGTTTTTGTGAAAATTTAAGCTCATAATGAGAACACCTTGAAAATATGTGATATTCGATAGTACAAGGTTCCTTAAAATCTGCGTTCTACACATAAACAAGTCTAAAAATTAGACTTTAGTGGTTACCATGTCGGATAACGATGAGTAAGTCGAAGGTGCACCTACCAATTACATTAAACCATATACACCTTAACCTCAGGGCCACCACAGGCCATCTTTCACCGATAAGGCCCTGAGCACATTCATGTCTTTTTTTATTTCAAACTAGTGGATCCGCCTTCGCTTCGCTTCGGCAAACCTTTGCTAAAACGATGGTAAAAAAGTAGCCTAAGTTACTCCTTGATACATCAGCTTTCTGCCAGTGAAAGTCCCGTCAAGATCAGTCCAGCCGTTTTAGAGATTAGCCGGATCAAACAGACAGACAGACAAAAAATTTAAAAAGTGTTATTTCAGTATGTGTATCGTGTATACATACGTATGCATTAAGTAAAAAGCGGTTATTTTAATATTACAAACAGACACTTCAATTTTATTTAGTAGTATAGATAGAGTATAGATTAGGCAGTAGGTACTATAGATTCATCCCACTTGATGATAATTTGCGATTAAGTCCACGATAGTGAGCACACTGACAGTCTTTTACAGTCATTGTCCTAAACGATTAATAACAAAGTTAATGTGTGTGTTTGTTGTTGTGCAGTGAAGAGGACGGCTGCGACCGGATCGTCAGGCTGTGTTTCTATGCCTGCAATGTCATTTTGTTTGTAAGTGAAATATACTACTTCGGGTTCGTTCAAGCATTAGGTACGTAACGCAATTTTTCAAGATTTTTAACCGCTCTTCCCCCTTCATAACATTTTTCAAGACCCCGCCCTTTCCCCAAATTGCGTTACGTAATATACTTCAACGGTCCCTTATAATTTAATAATTAGGATTAGGATAATATCCTATACTTAAATCCACCTGATCTAATTGGAGATTATGGAAGTCAACGCTTAATTTATGAAAAAGATTATTTATTTTGTAAATTCTACATTCTATACATATACCTAAGTAACGGTAACTTGTTTTTCGAAAACTTTTCCTATACGTTGTGTAAAATTTAGGATAATTGATTACTTACCTATCTACGAGTAGGTATCTTATAGTGGGTCATACATAGGGGTCATCTTTTTGTTAGTAAAAAAATACTAAGAAAACTGCTGATTAGGTATATTGAAGACCAATTTGATTCCTATTAGAGCCGTACCTACATTGAAAAAAAAATTTTGCGATTTTACATGACTTCAAAAGAAGTAGGGGAGTAAAATCATCGAATATAAAACCATACTGATTTCAAAATTCTGGTACGTCTTTAATTCCCGGAACGTAGGTACTTTGAATTGAAACTACGTAGTTTGAATTGAAACCACGTAGTTTGAATTGCAACCACGTAGTTTGAATTGCAACCACGTAGTTTGAATTGAAACCACGTAGTTTGAATTGAAACCACGTAGTTTGAATTGAAACCACGTAGTTTGAATTGAAACCACGTAGTTTGAATTGAAACCCTTGTAACGATTTTATGAGCAGATCTCAGGCTTGATAACAATCGGCTTGGTTTTGTGGGTGTACATCTCTCAGTCTTATGCGATCACGCTGTTGAACAACAGTATGTACAACGTGTTTCTGGGATTGGTGGCAGCTATAGGCCTCTGGTTCTTGCTGCTATCAGTATTAGGTTACTATGCCGCCAAAAATGAGTCCAAGAAGATGCTGCTTACGGTAAGTTACCCGTACACGATCAAACTTGCTACACTATATTACTATCTTCACGTTTTCACTTAATATGCAGCCTAAGCGATCAAACAAAACCATTTTGAGAAACAATAGGTACATATTTATAAACAAAAAAATGTCACGTCAATTTTATTTTCTCTTTCACTTCCTTCATTTGGAATATTCCGTAAGAAATTATGCTAGCAATATATATTTGTATTGGACTGCACACAGAAAAAATAAACGGTACGCACAGAATATCAGAGTGCATACCTATTACAGATATACACAAATATAATATTATTGTGTAGGTATATGTTCTATATATTAGTTATGTGTTGGTGTTACTATTTGCAATAAGCATTTGAGAAAATAAACTTTTTCTTTCTTCTTTCTTTTTTATAAAACTACTTTCTTTATTTACAGTACTTCACGTTAAATTTTGTAACAATCATGGGTTTGTTTGCCAGCGTCTATCCACAATATATATTCTTATTTAAAGTAGCATCACCAAAGAAGGAGACAATGAAAGCATCTCTTGCGAAATACGGCAAGGACCCGGACTATACTGCCGCCTGGGATGACATGCAAATTATCCATCAATGTTGTGGAGTGGAATACGCTGCCGACTGGGCTAATAAGCCTAATAGCTGTTGTAGGCCTCCTGCAAGGGTACTTCATTTTAAACTTACATAATGATAGAGAAAAAAGAAAAAAAAAAAGTTCTACATTAGTCACAATCTAAAAGCCCTGTTTTAGTACACTAACCTTATGTAAAAGCCTTTAAACTAAAGGGACTTTACTTAACGCGAGTCGGTTACTTACAAACAAATAATTAGACACTCATTAAGTTAGGTAACAGTTATCTAATAGATGACACTGATCAAGTTAGGTAACAGTTATCTAATAGATGCCACTGATCAATTTAGGTAACAGTTATCTAATAGATGACACTGATCAAGTTAGGTAACAGTTATCTCATAGATGACACTGATCAAGTTAGGTAACAGTTATCTAATAGATGCCACTGATCAAGTTAGGTAACAGTTATCTAATGGATGACACTGATCAAGTTAGGTAACAGTTATCTAATAGATGATAGCGGTTGTTCTAGCATTGTTGTTTATTGTTCCAAATATTACGTACGAAAACAATTATTTCTGCTATTTTACGAAAAACAATTTATACTTGGCACAACACTTTTAAGGTATCGCAGTTTTGAAGGTTGTTCTAGGTTTTTCTAGCGTTGTTATTTATTCTTCTAAAATATTGAATCTCATAAAAACAATACTTGTCAAAAAACTCAAGTCGCGCAACGCGATTTTTCTGCCGTAAAAAGTTGTAAGATGCAGGTAGTAAGTACCAAGTCGGGTATTAATTTTATATTCAGTCCCTACATAAGGGATCTCCAACTACATCATCTTAGTGACCATATCAATATTAAAAATCTTTAACGTTTGAAATAAATAGGCTGACTCAGCCATCGCATGAAAACATAATATATCTCATAAAAAAACATTACTTATAAGTATATAAACTAGATCGTTTAGTGCGATTGCACGCGCGTAACTAAGGTATAAAAAAGATACGCGTGACCAATGTCCATTAATTGATTGATTGATGCTATTTGATTATTTAAAAATATAATTATTTTGTGCAACATTTTGTAAAAGATATTCTTTTTCAATCGCAAAATCTTGGGACAAAAAAGAACAATGCTAGAACAACCTTCAAAATTGCGATATCTTTAAGTGTGGTTTCTGTTTTTGAAATTGGTTTAATTTTTTTAATTATAATTTTATTAGATTGTATATTTAATAACTTAGTTCATTAGGTCAACACTAAGAATTAAGTTTATTTGAAGTAAAAAAAATTAAACAGATAATATAATTATTTTATATTCATACCAATACTTATTTAAGACTCCTAATAATAAATAAATGCTATGAAAGAAGTGTCCCTATGGTAGTTACAGTAAAGGGAATTTTCAGCCGCCGTATTGCAATCTAGGCTGCCAGAAATTGTTGAGCAAACGGTTTACAGCAAACACAGCTATTTTTGGCGTGGACAGTTTGATTGCATTTTTTTTACTGGTAAGTTATTTCTTTACTATTATCGTTATTACTCTGACTCTGTATAAGTCGGTCATGAAAATGGTTTATACAGCACTAGTGACGTGACCTCGCTTAAATATAAAATGGCAATAGATAAAACGATATCCGAATATAAAATGATTCTAGATAAAAAAGTTCCGCTAAGTTTGCGGAAAAGGAACGAGAGATACGTACCTAGCTTGAGAATTCGAGGGGTGGCCAGGGGCGGATCTACGTAAGGGCCTTATGGGCTTCAGCCCAAGGCCCCGTGGATACAAAGGGACCCCAGACCCCATATAAAATCAAAATTATCACTAAAATCAGTTTAAGAGTTAACTTTACCATTGCAAGTAAATATTTTTACTGACCGATTTTTTTTCCTAATACCTTTACACTACATCATTATAGAAAACAGCCTCCCCTCCTGTAGTATTAGCCCAGGGCCCCACAAAGTCACGATCCGCCCTTGGGAGTGGCCCTCTTAGAGAAATTCGGCGTAAGTTCTGCTACACGAGATTTTTAGGCTAATCGCCATTTCGCCTTGCCTAGCGACCCTGCTAAATGGTAGTACCTTCAGGCTAACGATGAAGCGCAGCACATACAACGCGCTAGTGGTCGGCAAACTTATTAGCTAAAAAGCCAAATATGAATGTTATATTATTATCAATTAAACAATAATTGGGAGCCAAGGCTGTTCATTTACTAAACTTTTATTACTCTACTAGAAGTCGCCGGCGGCTCCACCCGCGTAATTTTCCCGTTTTTGGATTTTTTATGCTGCTCCTCTCCTATTCATCATAGCGTGATGTTATATAGCCTATAGGTTTTCTCGATAAATGGACTATCTTACACTAAAAGAATTTTTCAAATCGGTCCAGTAGTTCCTGAGATTAGCGCGTTCAAACAAACAAACAAACTCTTCAGCTTTATAATATTAGTATAGATATAGATAGATAAATAAGTAACACGCTAAATAAAACTAAAGGACAATGTTACATTCTGCCCCACCCAACTTGTGATGTACAAAAAACATAAAATAATGAAAATTATCTTTAAAATGGCGTATTTGTGGTATTTGCACACGATCACATTGTATGGGGCAAAGTTCTATAGAGTTTCTGGTATTGTCCTTTCATATATATTTTAAATGAAACTATTATTGCGCCTACCGTGGATATTTGTGCTTAGAGCCGCACTTAAGGAGCCAAAGAGTCATATGCAGCTCCAGAACCGAAGTTTGCGACCACTGATCTACGTCATTGGCCACATAAAAAATGTCGTTGGGCGTAGTATTTACATAATTTATTCAGGTTACGGTAACTAACGTACCTATAGGTAACATTTGTTTCTACTTATGTTATTTACCATTGTATCAGTGTAACATAATAAAATATGTTTTTTACAGATAATCGCATCGGCACTTGCGTGTGCTTTGAACAACACATTAGCATCAGAATCGGATTCAGAATAAAGTGACTTGAAATTATTGTTGGATTGAATGTTGCGTTTATGTTCATGAGTAATCCTGTCATGTTCGCATTCACAAGATGAACGGATCTTCGTAATTATGAGTATACATATTTTGTTAATTTATTTGCTATGTAAGTACATGTTTGAAATAAAATTTGTTTATTGATTCTTATTTTATTGTGTTTTCTTTTTTTTATTTACGACCCGATAGTGATTATATGGACTGATTGTAGCTACTAAACATTTTAATACACTTATCGGCACAGAAACTTGATCACACATAAATTGGACGATAATTTTGATTCAAACATACATATAGGTAGGTACGTATAGGATAGACAAAACTTAAGGTTGTATAAATCAAGTAATTGTTATTTATGATTACACAAATAATTAATTAAAAAAACATACATTTGCAGAAAACGAAGAACTTTACACTGTCGTTTTCAAAACACTACGGTATTTTGTTTGCTCGTGTTGACAGTACGTAAGTAGGTATGAGCATACCATAGCTTATCGAAAGTGTTATAGTATGTGGTACCTACTCGTACATACAGGCTAATTCTGGGTACTAGTTTAACGTAAGTGTATATTGCCTACTGCTATCGAAGGTTGTCCTATGGTCGCCCCCGGCATGGTGGGGCGTCGTACAAACCAAACCAGTTTAATTCCTTCAACGAAGCGAGACTGACCTGTACTCGTTGACTTGAAATTCGATGCACACGGTTGGTGAATGGATTATGTTACGAAGTACTGGATTGTGTTGTTAGTGATGATTAAGTGAAATAGTTTAGTGTTGTTTACAAGTTCCGGTGTCGCGTCGATCGATTGGCGCTACGTTTGCTTCTATAACAGGTGATAAAGATACAAATCGGCTTTATTGTTTGTTGTTGTATGGTTGTACGGGTAACATTTTCACTATCAAATGTACCGTTAAAAACAAAAAGCATCGTAATTTTTGTGTAGCACGTTAGCAAGGTTAGTTGGCAATGTATTCGTTGAATGAAGTTGTAGTAAAATGGGATGTAACTTTCACTTATTGTCTATCAAGACTCGGAGAACGGAACCGTCAGCGAACCTTGCCTATCCACCTTGAGTGCGCGCGCGACTCGCATTACTTCATACGACATCGGTAATAGTAATGAATGCCTTCGTAACTGCTTGACACACATTCGTTATTGCACATGTAGGTAACAAGTGCAAAGTCGACGAGACTTAATCCCAAGTGTGGTTAGCTTATATTGTTTTTATGCATTTTTTGCACATAATTATGTATCTTGATTTTTCTTACGTTTTCTACACATTAATAATTCTTCACTTTTGTTTAGATATTTCATTTTGTATGACGATACATTATACTTGCATATCTTTTTACCAGAGAGATTTTTATCAGTTTAAAGCGACTTGTCGATGTTGATTTAAATTACTCCAAATAAGTCTGAAGTTTATATCTACAGATACTAATGCAGAGGAAAATAATTACACTGCCAATGTTACATACGAGGGTTAAGCTGTGGTTAAGCAACATACGAGTACCTAGTAACTAATGCTAAATTTATTGCGAGTTTCAGTAATGAAATTAAAATAAAGATCCTAACTTTGCAGTGACTCAGGCTGTTTAACTTTGAAAATAAAATACGAATGAATATTATGCTCAGTAAATCGAGTCGTAGGTATCTATCAAAATAGTTCGTAAAATAAGAAAAAATAATTTACTAGAGGACCGGGCAGACGTTGTTCTGCCCCATATAATGTCACTTATAAGTTTGGTTAATCCCTTATTTTTCCACATCGTGTACTCATGATCTTCAATTTTCATGTATCTTTAGTAAACGCGTATCATTATCATATCAGACAAGTTTTGCCATAGTGGTTTTTCAATGCCTCTAAATAGTTTGACACCACCTCTATCTACCGGATCCAACTGTGACTCGAAACTATACTCGGTAATTCTAAAATACATCACAAAATTTTTGCTATAATCGGTCCAATTGTTTAGGAGGAGTTCAGTGAGAAACACGCGTACGCTTTTTATATGCATATTAACCTTATAGATGCTATCGAAGTGAAAATAAACAATACTCTACTAATGGTTTGATCTGGTTTGTTTGTTTTGCATGAAACGCACGCTTTGACATTTAATTTGAAGTTGTATAAAGTTTGAAATATGAGGGTAGTATGGAAACTTATTAGGATGGTAAAAATCTATTAACAAAGTAACGCAATTAAAGTATTCCCTGTGCAATGAAAAACTTTTACTATGAAAGAACTGTGTCTAACATAAATCCGTATGGATTTCCTAAAAAGAAAAGTGCAACGTCGATTGGACATTGGAGGTAAGAGGGCATTGAAAATCATGACCTACGAGATTAAAGCCGGTATTTGGGGTTATTAATGGTTGAAATAACTAATTTTATATTTAACTAGTCCAGACTTCACGGGATTACTGAGAAATGGATGGGTGAGTAGACAAAACTTATTTACACGTCGTATTGTGTATAAATAGACTAATTATAGTTGGTTTTTTAATTTGAAGACTGAAGATAACCTCTACAACTCGTAGATGACTTTGTTGATCTCATAAGTTAAAAGATATACAGTCAAACAAAGGCATTTTTTGCCTTCTAACAATGAGAAGTAATTTGTCGCATGCACGGGTTAAGGAACTGTGATTATCTAAGTTAAATAAAGAGGCTTTAGACACAAATTCTGATCCTTTATTTGACATTGATATTCGTAAAGGATCGGTTTTTTGATCCGTAAGTTAAGACGACTAATGGTTAAAATATTAAGAAATGGTTAAATTAGCGCCTTATTACGAACGATTTAGGCGTTAATTTAACCACTAGTCAATATTTTTGACCATTGGTCGCTTTCACTACGGATCAAAAACCGACCCTCAGTGCTTATTCACACTGATTCGCGGTCGCGAGCATGGGCTTGTCTTCACATTGAGTGCCAGGCGATTACGCGAAGAGGTTGAAAACATGGACGACGATTTTTTATAATGTTCATGTTTCATGAAGTAATTCATGAAATAAATACTGTAAATTTTTACAAAGTATTGTCTCCAGACAATTTCATGCTTTGATACTTTTTATTTCAAATTAGACAGTATTATACATTCATCCCATTTGATAATAGGTAATTTGCGATGAAGTTTGAGACCATGAACACGCTGAGTTTAAAAGTCAATTTTCACTCTAAATCTAAACGAATAATTGCATTAATGTATTTTTGTTGATGTGCAGTTCAAGTATTGACAAAATGGACGGCTGCGGCCGGGTCGTCAAGCTGTGTCTCATCGCCAGCAACGTCGCCATGTTTGTAAGTGAACTAACCAACTTAATAATATTATTATTCTCCTGATCACCTAATCAAATCAGATATTTGGAAGTCAAAGAAAAGTCATCGAAATAACTCTTGCCTATAGAGTATATTGAAGATCGCATCGATTCTCCAGGCTTACATTAAATATGCAGGCGAGTAAAACATTAAATAGAAAACCTTATCGCCTTTAAAATATTTTGTAAGTCAGTGTTCAATGAATTATATAAAATATATAGACTCCGCTTTCGGTACTTCCTTTTTTGTTCTAAAGACTGAATTAAAACTCTATATAGGTACTTTTTGTTCTGAAGCAATAAATTTATGAGCAGGTCGGCGGCGCGGTAACACTCGGTGTGGGTCTCTGGATGTATGTCTCTCGGTCATTCGCGAGCACGCTGCTGAGCAGCAACATGTACATCGCCTCGTTGCTGGTGGTGGCGGCGATGGGCGCCGTGCTCATGCTGCTGTCAGTCCTCGGCTGCTGCGCCGCCGTCAGAGAAGTCAAGTGTATGCTACTTACGGTAAGTTACGAACAAGATCAAACTTGCTTCACTATATGTATAACTAACTTGAGAAACAATAGGTGTCAATCTGTTCATCGGGTCATTACATACTCGATAGAGCTTGAACGATAAACACGTAAAGTTTGACAAGCAAGTAGGTACGATTATGACGTTCTATCCACAAACCCATAAAAAAGAATAGACGGCGCTATCCAGCCGAAAAGTCACGAAGGTAAATTATGAAGCCCGCCGATCATATAAAGCTGGCCGCTTGATAGTATTATGGCGAGCTAGTGACAGATTTTTAATCGTCACTTAGAATACGACAGCGCTGTCTATTATTTTTTATGGGTCTGTGTTTCTATCATGCAAGGTGATGAGTAGTATGGAGAGGACTACGAGTAGGTACCATTGAAATCAAAATTTAGGCCATTAATTAGTTGAAGCAATTTTTTCTCATCATTACAAGTGGATTTTACCTCCTGTTAATAAAACTACTTTCTTTATTTACAGTACTACACGTTAGGGTTTTTAATATTTGTGGTGTTACTCGTCAGCGGCATTCTACAATTCCTATTTATAAGGATGATTCTGACGTCACTGGAACGGGATATGCACGCCTCTATTCCGTACTACGGCGTCGAGCCGAGCTACACTACCGCCTGGGATGACACACAGAGTAACCTGGAGTGCTGTGGAGTCAAGTCCTGGAGAGTGTGGGGTGATCATATTCCCAGCAGTTGCTGTAGAGAAGTTTATCCTGGAAGGGTACGTCATTTTAAATTTACATGGTTTCTGTGTGTGTAGAAAGAAAAAAAGAGTTCCTAGCTAAGAAGATAGTATCTCTCATCATTGTTTTCGAGAGAAAATCATGGAAGCCTTATCCAAATAGTGTTGACAGACGTGGAAAGGCGTGAAGATTTGTATGACAGAATCATACCTTACTGATGGATTTATTTTCATTTCAAATAAAACGAAGGCACTCCTAAGCTTTTAAACTTATCTATTTAATTAGGTCACTACAGAATTAGCTTATTTGAAGTAATAAAATGACTTGAAATACCTAACAATGTATTTCCCTATGTTCATTTGAGACCGCAGTCCAGCACAAAATTATTGCGACTTGCCCCAAACAAATTCTATTGAAGAAGTTTATCTATGGTTGTTATAATAAAGTGCTTTTTCCAGCGCCAGGATTGCAACAAGTACCAGGACACAACCACGATGTATATGGAGGGCTGCTTGATGAAGACGGTGGACCTGCTGCGACACAACGCAATGATTATTGGCGTGGTCGCTATCTTTGTAGTTATTCTAATGGTAAGGTCTTAATTTATTGTTTACGTTATCACTCCGTAAAGATTTCTACGATGTCATAACCACTAGACGAGACCTATTTCTCGTAAGAAGCGAGGGAGCATCACCGTGATTGGTCAACTGAAAATTGCGAATTGTTTAGGGGTCTCGGAAGGAGTTGATACTAAAGCCAATATGAGCTGCGTTGTCTTAAAAGTACTAAATCTCTAATGCCTTGTCTGAAAGTGTTCGCCTGGTCTATAGGGCTATGACGACATTGGTATAAATAGTAAAGACTAGGTAGTAGAGAGTAGGTATTGTAGAGAGTTTGATGTTGGCTACAAATGTTGAGGTGGCACTCTGGCACTCTCCTCTTGCATTGGATCGAATCAAAATATTATTTTATCACTTATTAATATTGTATCACACTTATAACTCAAAGGGATAGTAACCCATTGTGTGACCGCATTACACCATACATAAAGGTGTCACTTAACAGGAACAATTATGCACAGTTTCTTCAATTACTTAATTTAATATTTAGTAAGTATTACATAACTTAAGAAACAATATTTTTTTACAGTTATTGGCATTGATACTCGCGTGTGCCTTGTTCACCAAAATACAATGACAAACTTGAAGCGACATTGCAAGATTAAAGTGACTTGAAATTATTGTTGGATTGAATGTTGCGATTATGTTCGGCCATTATTGAACATGGTATGAGTATGGCTGACGTGTTCGCATTCACAAGATGAACGGATCTTCGTAATTATGAGTATACATTTGTTAATTTATTTGCTATGTAAGTACATGTTTGAAATAAATTTTGTTTATTGATTCTTATTTTATTGAGTTTTCTTTTGTTATTTACGATCCGATGGTGATTATGTCGAGAAAGTTCTTAATTGTAGCTACCTTACTATTTTGTAAACAATGCAATGAAGTCTTTCACAACTTACTTACGTGTAAAGGAACGAAGATCCAAACTTACGACTGTCAATTGTCATAAAGGCATCAACAGACTGAAACTAAAGAATTTTGAAATATTTCAATTTAATACTACCAAGAAGACAGAGTATTGAATTAGGAATCAACAATAGAATAGCGGTTATTAATCTTTCTTGGCCCTTCCTCGTGGCGGGAACTTGATGGTGTTAGGGCTGCCTTCGCGGTATTGTCCGGTGCGAGTGAACCAGCCGCAGTGACTTATAACACAGTCTGAGGTTGTGGTCCCGAGGGGCAACCCTAACGCACTGATCCGCTCCAACGCCTGGCTTGGACCGCCCACGATCTGCATCCAAATAAATAATAAAATGAAAGAACGCTACTAATAATTCCATGAAAAATAAGAACGAAGGTTATAACCCTAAAATGTAAATTGCTCCATTAGGTCCTACTAAGATTAGAGTAGAGAGGTAGTTTTTTTTATCAATTTTTTTTTAGGAGTTAATTTTATAAAAAAATTGTTGTGCATGTACTCAAGTTATTTAAACAGTCTGTAATTCATACATTAAAGATTATTAACTCTTCAGAATATTCCTGACTGACAGGTGTCAACGTCAACTATCTGTCAATGTGTGTGTATCTATGTGCTTTTTTATTTTACAAATTAAATGTAATTATAACAAATACTACACATATAACGTTGCTTTCTACAATTCTCGATCCATGGTTTAACACTACCAAATCTCTAGCTCAGAGTTAACTGAATTACTCTTGAAAGGGTCCAAAGTTAACCCACATCTTACTTATCAGGTAAATATAAGAACACTTACCCGTCCGAAAACAACGTTCTTTCCATCAAATTGCGGTAGAGGCTTAAAAATAATGTTGAACTGACCGGGGACCTCGTTGTCGCTGTTTACTGCCATGGACATCACACCTGACAACATTATACGTACTCATAAAGTACGTTTATAAAATAATGGATGAAGCAAGAAATCGTAAGAAACATATAAGGTAAGGTGGGGTAAGACTAACACACGGGGCAAGACTAACACTGTCTATTATCTCGATCGATTATCGTGTGTTTTAGCCGAGAACATTTACGTTTGTTCTATCTAACAGACTGGAAGAATTTCGTATTTAAGCTATACGTATCGAGATAATAGACAGTGTTAGTCTTGCCCGTGTGTGTGTGCTTAGACCTTATATAACCCGCTGTTACTTGTGCTACTTGTCACCTACCTTTATTATTTAACTATCGTTTTATTATAATTTCACAGTTAAACCACCGCTAAATAATAATATATTTTAATATTACCTAAATTGACAAAAAATATTTTTGTAATCTTTGCTATTAATTATCAAAATACCTCCTACCCATTTACCAATATTATTTGGGGTTGGCGCAACACGCACACTTTTGGTGGCTACTATTTATTGAAATATAGATATGATGTAACTTTTATTATTAGAAGTTAGTATACATATGGTATAATATATGACAGCAGATGTTCTACAAAGGGTCGCCCAAGTAGCCGCGGGTTAACTACTTGTTTCCATGTCAACGCATGCGCAGGTGTTCCTACATATCGTATCGAAGGTTGACCCTATTTTTTATGCTATATACTGTGTATGTCTACTATGTTTGCAAATACCTATAGACGTCTAAAATATACATTAAATAAAACCGTATACAACTATCAATTGTAAAATTACTTATTCGTATTTTATGCGTTGTTAAGTTGCTATACAATTCCAACTGTGGTAAACCTGTCAACTTATGTGGGAAACCTGTCAACTTATTGCTAGCATCGCGCGAAGCTCGGACAAAATCTTAATTCTAATCTAGGTTAATTAATCACCTACCCGGAACACTGTGTTTGAGCTTGAAATTTTCTGGAGGCATAGGATCAACGAGACCCTCGGGCAAGTAGAAACCGAAACCGTTGTCCTTCGCTACGTCACCGCCTCGGCAGAACAGGTCAGGTACAACCCTGAAGAGAGTAATCGTCTGAGTTGTTAGCAAGTAAACATTTGGCTCATTATAAAAGACAAGTTTTAAATACTTACTGTTCCCATTAAAGGACTTTAAAACTTATAAGAGATTTACAGCAAAAACTGCAAAACAATATCTGGCCTTTGTCAAGTTTAACAGCTACCTATTTATGTGAAATTTTCTCTTTGAATTCGCCTCAGCAGTAATCTGTAACTTAGGTCCTATTTTAACTAAAACTAAATTAGAGAAGAATGCCTGTAATAATAGGGGAGATACCTGAAAAATCTAGTCCCCATGTACGCGTAGCCTCGTTCTTCTCCTTTCAGCAGGGTCAGAAAGAGATGGCAGGTCTTCGGGACGATTTCGTTGAACAACTCTGCAGTCACCTTGCCGATCTTGGAGCCGCCGAGCACCCATATGTCCATTGATATTCTACTCAACAATAACCATTGTAAACATCATGACCTAACTACATCCACTTCCAAGGGAAAAGGTATCTTGGATGTTACCCCTTAAGTGTCATATTAAATTGCAAGAAATATTTCAATTCGATATTACTACAATGTACCTATTTAGTTTATTCATTTATTTTTATTTATAACCTTATTTTAATGTCACAAATCTTACTTTGTTCTATTGACATTTGGAGGTTTGTCAAAAGCAGGATCTCTTATATCACGATCGATTTTTTCTGTCTTGAATAATATAAATGGTAACCTGAAATATATTTCATAACTTTTAATAAGTTTGAAAAGAGTATAAAGAAAATATTTACGTGATGCGTAGATATCTAATAATAAAATAGTTAATAATGATTACTTACGAAGCACCCAGTATTAACTTATGTTTAGTATCTTTCCATAGTTCTTCTAATTCTTTCGTTAGTGGTTGTTCCGACCTCTGAAAGACAGTAACTTGAAGAAAGTCCTGAGACCACCAAATATGGGGAGATTCATTGTACAAGGGGAGGGGGAAGGAAGATAGAAAAAAAGATAATTATCGGTAACCTGTCCGATCCGGTACTGGACAGTACTTGGTCATTGCAACATTACTTTATTTTATAATTCTAAAATAAATCCTAAGTTACTCCTTATTGCATAAACTATCATCAAGTGAAAAATCATCAAAATCGGCCCAGTCGTTCCCGAGATTAGCTGGAACGAACAGACAGACAGACAGACAGGGAAACAAAAATTGTAAAAATATTAACAAACATGGAGACAGATGGGTAGATGGACAGACAGACAGGCAAACAAAAATTGAAAAAAAAAAAAAATTTGTAAGTATGTATGTCTACATACATAAGCATTGCGTAAAAAGCGCTTAATCTACTATTACAAATGCACTCCAATATATTTGTATGGTCGAGATACTGACAGCGACGAGCAGGCGAGAGTAGAAGTAGAGATTCTCTTTCCTCATGGTGTTGAGCATGCGCTGTCGCTGCTCACACAGCAGCTGGTTGTAGGTGTCCGTCGGCTCCGGGTGCATCCAGCAGTCCACGAAACCCTACATTAATACTAAAGTTAATGTCACCTCTTAAAGGTATGCAAGTATTACGTCACGCAGTTTGGGTTTCTTGTGAAATGTTATGCTTAACATATTTGGTGGAAGGGAGGACGAACAGCGCTTTACGTAACATTGTTTTATTACTTAAAAAAATAGGGAATACAATTCGTTTATCTCATCTATATAAATGGTCATTTTGCGTTTCGTAACGTTTAGGTAGGGGGAAGTACCTACAGAAAAACGTTACGGCGCGTTACATGGAGGGAGGGAGGTAGATCTTCGAAAATTGGCTTTGTTTACCAGCCAACTCTTAGTGAATGCTTAAGTTGTTAATTTGGAGAGTTTTTAAATGAATCTCTGGTCCAGTATTGACAAGTAAGAAAAAAAAACCTTTAGGAGCATTCAGTTTTATTTTCAAAAAAGTGTACTTACGATATGAGTGCCCTGTATGCTATAGTGCCAATCAGTTGAATGAAGCCCTCTAAAACAGCTAAAGAAGTATATATTACCAGTGAAATTGCAAGAATTATATATGTAATTAGTCTTAAACGCTGCTGTAATATATTATTAGCAATACTGCTTTTATTATCATGTCCCCATATCTATAATGTAGGTAACTAGATCTTTAAAATTTGACTTATACCGTAGTCAGAAAACATGTGAAAAATAAAATCAAAATATGAAAATGTTACCCCAGTTCTTTGTATTAAGTTAATCCTCTTCAACAGTTCCTTGTTAACATTCATGTTTTCCTCTAACTGTCGGGCGTAGTAGTTCAGTCTTCTCGGCTTGAGATACAACTCCGGGAACAGTTCTGGCGGACTGTCGTCCACTCTGTGTCTCGCCATTTGAAGCTACAACCACATTGTAACCAAACTTTATTAATAAAATATAATAGTAATCATTCAAAGAAAAAAAACAACTTAAAATTGGTTAGGGTATTTTCCAAAAAATTTCACTTTTACAATTATGACGAACCATACGTAGAGCCATACGTAACCATACGTAGCCATATATTAACGCCCTTAAAACTTTTGCACCTATTACCAATCACCCTGTATATACAACATTTTTAGTATATAGACCCTATAGCTTAGCTGACAATGAGTGCAGTGACCTTGTTTGTAAAGGCATAGACTATTTCCGGCCGAGGCAAGCATTTTTGTTGTTACCGATAATATTTGTTATGGGGTCTTGGGGGTTTTGATGTGTTATTTTTTGTGTCCACACGAATCTGGGACTCCTAGTAAGGTATATCTGGCTATGAACGTGTAAGCAATTATTTAAGTACAAATTTAGTTTAAAAGTTACCTCCTTTTGATGATTGCACCATGCATTATAAAAATCAATTGAAAGCAATGGAAATCGTGGCGGCTGGAACAATAATTTTTTTTGTTAATTTTCTGTGTATCCCAAATCTTAACTTACGGAAAAAATCTTTTTAAAACAAAGATATAATAAATAGAATAGAAGATATAGGTACTTATACTTATATTAAAATATTTTATTAAATTCACAAGTAGTACAGTACAGACTACCATGTAGTTCCATTTACTCCCTGATAGTTAAAAGTTTGTTCAAAGCTGAGTCAGGGATTAATTTAATTTAATCAGTAAATATAGAAATATAGAAACAGAAGATGTTTTTTGAGGATTAGTAGTGCCAACATAAAAAAAATATACAGCTCATGTCACTATGACTGGACACGAATTAAATAAAAATTCACATGATAAAATCAGTCAACCCGCTTAGGACGCATAGTTTGCCAAAGAGATAGACAAACATACACTCGAAATCAACACTCTAGGTGTAGTTTGGTACAATGATACAACAGTAAAAGGTTCAACTAACAAGCTTGAATTCCCTCGGTTTGCGCACGCGCGGCGGTCGCGGCCGCTCAGGCTCGGGCGGCGGCGTCCGTAATAGTGGATTCTCCAGCAATTCATCGCAAGCTCGCTCTCGAAGAGGATGCATCCTTTACTACCAACTTCAAGCGAGTTCTTCTGCTTTTTACTGGTGTGCGAACAAGACGGCAAATAGTTAACGCAAAGGCGACAAGTACATGCAATATAGCGCAGTAGGTACCTTTTTTTCTGCTGTTTTCTAAAGACGTAATTTACAAGTACATGTAAAGCATAAAATATCATTAATTCCTAATGCATGGCTCACCTTGTAGTTGATTTTATCATAAACAAAAAATTCTTACTTTGAAAACGGTTATTGTTTGTATGGCCTATTGAGGATTATGATGCTAAATAAGGCATCTATCTAAAGCAATGTATTTGCAAATTGTACATTTAAAATATGTACATTAAATTTCTGTAAAAATAAATCAAAATTTTCTGTAAAAGAAAAATTGGCATTTGACAATCAGTCATAAGAAATTATAGACAGAAAATACTTTATAAAGAGAAGTAGAGATTATAGATGTTTAACGAAAATACTGTTGTGGTCTGGATAAAAAGATTTAAAATTTGCTACACTTAAACCTATCATAATACGAAACATTCACGTAAAGTAAAAATACAAATGTACTTATAAATCGCATATTAAACCTTTGTAAGTATTATCTTTCTAGCGTATTTATTACCTTCTTGATTTTATACCATCATCGAAGCTAAACTAATACACGTTAGGTAGGAAACTTAAGTCGAAATCGCTTAGTTATATCATTTAAAATAGGAACATTGTATCCGAAAATAAAACGAACATTTTCTTTTCAACTTTTAATGCAAAAATGTCCCACTTAATTTGGTTTCATTACGATTGCTTCAGTATCTTGAGGAAAAATGTCGAAATAATCAATTCCGTGTAGAGGAGGAAGCACATTGTTTTCGTTGCAGTGTTCCTTCTTCACACCTTTAGCTGAGATAGTGTAGTGGGAGACACTGAGTTGTAACGGGGAGTATTCTATGACAACTGACCTGGTGTCCCAGTCGAATACCACTTGTGGGGGACCAAACATATTATTGACGTCGACGCGCACGTATTTCAGATCCGTGCAAAGTGGAACCTGTTGATCAAAATCAAAATATCAAAAATATAAATTATGTAGGCGGGAAATCCTATGTGGGAAATCTCTGCGTTATAGGAGGGATTAATCGCTCGCAATATACGGGGGATTGAAATCGCGTTATATGAAAACACCGTACTTCAAGTGTACGGGTTATAGGGTGATAGATTGTATTACCAAGATTCATTAAAATTCATTAGGTTTTGGCGTATAAAGTAAAAAAAACATCATCCATAGATCTTTTGCATTTATAATATAAGTTAGAATTAGGATTATAACTAAAATTTATAGTTGAATATCATCTTTAGTATAACCAGCTTAGATCTCTAATTGTAATGAATACAATTTAGGCTTAAGATTTTAATACTTACAACAACAGATACTCTTTTAAGTTTTTCCAGTACACTGATAGAACCCGACGTTGAAAAAACAATACTACCTATGTCTTGACCTGAAACGAGAAATTTATTTGAAAATCTTTTCCTCAATGAATATAAGTATCTCGAAATAAATAATGTCTAATATTGTTATTTTTAGTGAAAATCATTTCAAGTTTAGACCGATATTAAATTAAAATTGGAAGGCAACTGAAGATTGAATTGAGAAAGAAAATTTAATGGTAATAACTAAAGAACTGTAGACGTGATCTGGGAAGGAAATATAGGAACATAGGTATACCTATAGGAGGAGTCGAAGATCGCATATAATGGATTTATTATACGTAAGAAGTTCATAATAAAAGAGTTGCCGTACGATGCAACCACATGGAAAAATAGGTAATAGGTCTCTACACAGCGTGTTTCCTTGAAAAAAATATTTTTTGCTGCGATAGAGATACAGGTAACTTACCAAATTCAAACCTATCGACGGGCCTTAAACTGGAACACGTACGAACAATGAGAAACAAAGAAATAAGTAACAGCCTCATGATTTATGTCCAACTTTATTACCTATGCGTAAGTTTAAAATGGTACGGTCTATGCATTGGCTGACCCAAATGTATAAAGATTATTCATTTCAATTTATATAGTTTCGTATACATTTACAAAGAAAATCAATACGTCACCCTTAATTTGTTTTTATCGTTAATTCTCTTCGCACATTCGTTTCATTAGCGATAATCTATGAAACATAATGTTTATAAAATAAATAAACTTAAAACATAATTGTGCGACAGAACTTTAAATATAATGTAAAACTAATCAATTACTTTTGTTGTTTTTCTTGCATATATTAAGATAAGATTAGTATTATGAAATACCTATACGTTTACTCCTTATCTATTTTGATAAGAAAGTAACATTTTCCAAACGCCATCTAGGAATAATTATAAAGATGACTGAGACTGTGAATGTGTCGATTTCTTTTCTAAATTAATTAATGTATTTTAAACGTAAGTTATTAACACATTTAACTTTGTGTACATGTCAAGTTTCCAGCTCATACATGCATGCATTATTCTTAAGATAGCAGGGAAAGTCGAACCTATCAGACAGATTATGTGTACAGACCAAAAAATATATAGACTGAGATTTCGGAACAAATGAGCTTAGTAAAAAAAACATACTGTACTTATCAAATAATAACGTTTCCTGGTACATTTCTCAGCAGGCCGTGCTCTGTGACATACGTCAAATCGTAAAAAAAAGAAAAAAATTTACTTTTTTGTTCTGAAGACTGAGTCTATAGATTTCTTGGTCTGAGATTACGTGTTACATGAAACTTGGTCTCCTAAACGGGAGTTCCTGAGTTCAAACCCCACGGTACGCATCTCTAATTCAATAAGTTATGTGCGTATTAAATACAAATTATCACTTCGTACGTTGAAGGAAAACGTAACGTTAATCAAGCAAAAACTCACAGGTATACTCAATTACGACGATCACGTATGTAATCATAAGTTGGCAACTGAGTAATACTAAACTAAGATCTTGATAAAGTACTGAAGTATTGATACGAAGAACATTAATTTCACTTGCTTAGGTTGGAAAGGGTAGGCAAAAAAAAAAATGATCAGATATAATTTATTTATTTAAGTCCTGAAATTATAAAGTAGTTACAAATTAAGAAAACACAAATCATTGAGTTATAAAATAAACAGATTCAATGAAATTATCTCGTTGTCTTTTTCGCATCCTTTAGAATAGATAAACAAAACGATATTTAAATACTGACTGAAATGTCTTCAAGCGCTTGTCTTAAGTCTTCCTCATAACATTTGATCAGAGGTATTGTTTTAGCGTTAATGAAGTACTCGGATCTGCTGAAATGCCACGGCTTGTACTTTATGTGACCGACCAGCTTCGACCAGTCCACAGTCACTGCCGGAGGGCCAATAGGGTTGTCAACACCCACAAATACATATTGCAGTCTGGTACAGTCTGGAATCTTTGTTAATTCTATGTATTAGGCTGCGTTTCCACCAGAGATGTGTGATGAAAATGGCCTACGAGGATGTGTAGCGGAGCTGTAAAAATGTGTGGTGCGAGGATGCGTTGCGAAGCTGTGTGATGTGTCGACGGGGGTGCGGTGTAACTTACACGTGTAACTTATGACGTCATCACTAAACTTATGTAAAAGATATAAAATTATAATATTACCTACCTAATTACTACATCGTCTTACAATTGGTTAAAGATAGTTTATACTTTAGAATTTGTTTCTAGTTAAAAATAAAACTTCAACTCGAGGTAGGTAGGTACCTACTTATGACGTCATCACTAAACTTATGTAAGAGATGTAAAAGTTTAATATTACCTACCTAATCTGTATATCGTCTTACAAGTGGTTAAAGATAGTTTATACTTTAGAATTTGTTTCTAGTTAAAAATAAAACTTCAACTCGTGGTAGGTACCTACTTATTACGTCATCACTAAACTTATGTAAGAGATGTAAAATTTTAATATTACCTACCTAATCACTATGTACATCGTCTTTCCATTGGGTAAAGATAGTTTATACTTTAGAATTTGTTTCTAGTTGAAAATAAAACTTTAACTCATAGTAGGTACCTACTTATGACGTCATCACTAAACTTATGTAAGAGATATAAAATTAAAATATTACCTTCCTAATCACTACATCGTCTTTCCATTGGGTAAAGATAGTTTATACTTTAGAATTCGTTTATAATTAAAAATAAAAGTTCAACTCCAGGTAGGTACCTACTTATGACGTCATCACTAAACTTATGTAAGAGATATAAAATTTTAATATTACCGATATATACAATTTTAATACCGGCAGTATACACATAGCCGGTAACATATAGGTACTACATCCCATGTTTTCATACTCACAAAGCAATGTCACCTTTAGATTATATTACATGTGAGTAAAATTACCGGAAAATTACACATAAAAGCTAATTAATGTTATTTTATTTAATACTAACTGCTACCCGTAGATTCGCTTGCGGAAATTATGTTATTTACAAGACCTTGTATGAAACCTGCGACACCTTGTCCCCGGCTATATGGGTGTATTAAATATTCTCAGAATTCTTACATATAAAAACCATCTACGGATACCTATGTCTAGTCTACACACTGTACGGCCTTTGGATTGGAATATTGGATTTATCCCAAGGGAACCCCTATAATCGGGATAAAATCTATCCTATGCCTTATTCCTGGATGCAAACTATCTGTGTATCAAGGTTCAGCTTAATTCGTTAACGGTTAGGTTAGAGCGTGAAGAACTTACAAACATCGAAATATCCAAACATCTTCACAAACTTTCACATTTATAATATTAGTAGGATTCAAATATCCGTAAAATTTTATCGCCATCAACATTTGCACACATTAAACGCAAAAAGGATATATATTTCATTGACAACAGATTGTAAAATTAATTCGCATTCGATACTTACAGTGCAGGATATTGAAAACATTATGAAGCTAATATTGATTTGTTTGTTCTTCGTTTTTACCATACGCTCTTCCTCGTGTTCCTCTGCTGAGTATCAGCAGACATTCGAATTCGGTAAGCGTTACTTTAATATTTTTGTCAGAATCTAGCCACTTATCCCTGTGGCTCCAAATTACTGTAACGTTTGTATCGATAGAATTATTGCTTCTATTGGAGGCGTTTTTGTTCATCATAAAACCCCCTTTTTACGATTGGGTTAGCTACTTAGTACTCGGCCCTATACTATATTGGAGCAGGGTGATAGATTATGCTCAACTCTTCATCTGTGATGTGAAGAGCGTCTTGTGAAGTGAGCCATTTGAAATTTTCTATGAGTAGCTTTCTAAGCCCAGTTTTCTAAGTTATTGAAGCTATATACATGAAGCTATATCATTAGATCTCAGAAAACAGGTAGTAATAATACGTAAGCATTATACGTAATATTTTGGTTCTTTTCAGGTACAAATGTTGGAAAGATTACTTTTGATAATTGGGGATTTATGAATAACACTCAGTCAATGAGGAGAGTAGATATTGCAGTAAGTTCAGTTGATCCCATACCCTATTAACAAAAGCTATACGTAACATTACTATATTATACTATCAGCTGATTTTGTTTCTCTTTTTCAACATTTACTGTGTCTGTAAATAGTGGTAAAAGGACGAAATGAATATGGTCACAGAATTAAAAATAAATTTAAGTTGGTTAGGTAAAGTTGGTACGAGTTTATTCACGTAGCGTAGAAGGAGAAAGCGAGCGCAGGTTTCCAACGACATCTGCGACATAGTTATTATAGACTTAAATTCAGATTGACATAGCTTTAAATATGTCATGAAAAACTCAACTATTATGTTATGACTCGTCGAAATGTCTTATTCAACATTTACCGTAAATCCTAAGATGTTGTACCAAGTAGGTGGTGGTAAAAGTTCGAAATTAATGATGATCACATCATTATTCGGACTTTTTATTAAAATCGAAAATTAAAACAGAGGTTACCTCACTCGCTGTGCAAAGTATAAATATAGGAAAAAAACCGTTATAGGCCACTATTTGTTAATCGCTGTAATATAATTTCAAGCATGTTATATTACAAGTTAAAGGTGTAACATAAAACATTCCACAGGTTCCAAAATGTAGCGAGTTGAAGTATATACGCGTCGACGTCTACAGCGAATCCTCTCTTTACGTCACTGCCTCCATTGAGTACCCCGCTGTCATATTGAACAAGTTTGAGCCGACAACTGCCTCGTATACCATCATCGCCCAATCAGTACCCAGGTTATGCTCTGAATTGCGAAGTGCAGATGACATCAATATTTTTCTCAATTAATGTGCAATCATGGGGAAGAAACAGGCCGACAATTAAATAATTGTTATACTCCTTGCACCCTAGTATAATAAGAAAATAAAACTGTTTTTTGATTTGATTCATTCACGTTTTACGTTATAAATAAAAAATAATCTAATATTCAGTGTTTTAATTCCCAAATCCCCAAGTAATTTCAGTCAACAGCCTTTGCATGAGACGTGATTTAAACTAGCTGACGACGCGCGTTTGTCTTGATACAATTATGTGCAAAAACGCGCGGCATCTTTGCCAGCGCCTTTATCCTAAAATGTACTTATTATTGTAAATTTCGCAACAGGTACACACTTAAATTTTTTGTTTTGTTACACTACTTATTTCTTATTATAGCCAAATGATAACGAATCCTAAAAGATACTAAAGAAGTATAAAAGAAAGAACAGATTTTAAACTGAAACTCGTGATCCCTAGATCCCGACTATATAGATCTAATGAAAATCCTCAGAGTAAAAGAATATTTACTTAAGCTACATCTATCCATCTACAGGTGTATGTCACTGTAGCCAGACTATGCACGGCCGTTGATTAATAATGATTCACGAGAATGTACAGTTACATCCAAAAAGACCTGACCCCTGAAATCAACTTTCAGCTCAATCGGACATCCGGAAGTTGGTTTTATAAAGGGTTCACATATTTATGGTAAATTCAAATGTTTTATTTCGTCTTAGGAACTAATAGCTCACTTAACGTATGTCAAAATTTACAATATAAATAATATTATAAAAATTAAGAAAATATAATTTATATCAATTAAAAAAAAATTGGAAGTGACCGTAGCTAAGCATGAGCAAAATAGTTTCATATTCGAATGCGGTAAGTAGGCTTGGTAGTGGCATAGCGTGCCTCAGATAGGCCCTATATCGAAGTTTATTGGGGGTCCCTACAAAGTTCTTGGTGGTCGAACGATCCAACGAAGGGTAAAGCTTTTATGCTTATGGTCCCTTTTTAAAGTTTTTTTCTCTGGAACCGTTATATTTCATTTGTCTAATAGTGATGCAAACAAACTTATCGATTATTTTCAAAAGATTAATAAACTTAATTTTTAATTTATTGAAATTAACTAAAAACATTAAATAAATATACATGAATATTTACAAAACTAAAACTAAAAATTTTAAATTAATAAATTAATAATGTTAATAATAAAAATAAATATTTAATTATAAATTTATAATTTCGTCAAGCGCGTTTCTCTGGAAAGCTTAAGAGGTAAATTAAAATTTTGTATATTTTGTGAATTTTTCGATTACGTAACGGCTTGACCAAGCTATCTAGACAGGGAAATTTTACAGCAAGAGTTAGAGCGAGAGTCAAAGAGAGTTGATATGGTAACATCCGACGTTCACATCAAGTGAATTTTGGTTTTAATCCCGCCACACTAAATCATCGTTTTCCTTGGAGAGGTTTAATAGAAATGTTTTTTTAACTGTCTTGTGAAACAAAGAACAAAGCAGCCTCAACCAGAGAAAGGGTTCTAGTTTATATTACCGGCTAGGTACAATGGTTTCTAATGCTTTATTAATAAAGGAAACACAATAGGTAATAACAATCTTTTTTTAATTTGTAACATGACAGCCAGATACAATGTTTATCTATTCGGTTATTTTTTGTCAACATAATACCAAAATAGGATTTAATACAGTAATTACTTCATATCTCCCTGTTGTTTGAAATAAAATTTCACGTTATTGGAGAACAAGATATTGTAAATCTTCTTGTACAGGTTGGTTACATCGTGGGAGAGGCTGGGTTTTAGCGCTGATGGTGTATTGAGAGACGCTGTACTGTAGTGGCTGATACGTCATGATGACGGCTCTGGATCCCCAGTCGAACTTCACCGAAGGAGGCCCGAACGGGTTGTTGACGTCGACGCGAACATATTTCAGCTCTCTACACTCTGGAACCTTCGATAATTAAGCTTTATTAGCCTGTGAACTGATTGCGTTTTAGGGAACATCTTAAGAAATTAACGCATAGAGCTCTTTTTTTTATGTACGAACAAGATGGCATTATAATTATCGTAAAAACGATAAAGAAGCATTATGTAGCGTGGAACAATTTTTTCAGTTGTAAGGACGTCACTACGGTTATCTATACCTGTGGAGTAGTTTCGGACTGAAGGCTTATGTAGAGTTATGTAACATGAGAATTGCTCAATATTGGGCGGTATTTTTAAAAAAATCTGAAGCCTATGTTAATCTCGCAATCAAGACGAAATCAACGACACCTTATATGTTGAAACCCGTCAAGCCATCTAGGCTGTAGGGCGTGCCAATGAAGGACGTAGGTACATACATACATACGTTCGAAAAAATTACCTCTCTGCGCATTCGGATAAAACGAGTGCATCAAAGTCGGCGATGTAAATGTAACTATTGTAGTGTGGGTCATGTCCACAGGCTATGGTACTTGATTACCATCAGATGGCCTAACTACGTCTTCGTCAGTGCTTTAATGTCAGCAAAAAAATAGAACAGATTAGAGGAGTTCTATGCCTTATTAGCTCATTACATGCCTTGTGCTATCTGAAATGCTTAATAAGTTTGTTTTAGCGTCCAGTTGGATAACTCATTTCTTAACTTTATACTCATTATAGGGTCACGTAAAGATGTGGCGTTCATTATAAAACCTATTTTACGGTGAGAAACCTGTACTTACTGACACGGAGACTCTCTTAACTTTTTCAAGCAGACCAATAGATCCTGACGTGGTAAAAGTAATAGTGCCGACATTTGTACCTGGAAAGGAAGTAAATATTGAAACAGTCGGAATAGTAAAAAAGGAATAGTTAAAATGGGGAGTTAAAAATTAAAAAGGTGATTTCATTTTAACAACAAAATAGATAGAGGTGAGGTAGACTCTAGGCAAAGAAGTTTCAAGTATTGGTTCTTACCGAATTCAAATGTATCAGAGTTGAAAGGGAAATGACAGGAACTTTGCCGTGAAGTAAAAACTAAGATCAAGCAAGTTAGTATCAGCTTCATAGCGTAGCTCTTGTTTTACTATACGTAAATTGAATACTCCACACTTCGGTTCCCTTGTAATTATTTTATATATACCTAGGCACCCATGTTTTTATGGTTAGAGAAAATGTATGTTTTCCATTTTTAATAAATTTATTTAAAGTGTGAAAATTTTTATTACCGATAAATTAAACTATAATGTAGGTATAATTCTTGAATACATGTTGTGTAACAGCGCCTTCGGCTCGTATTTTTTGATTGTGTTATTTAATGTTATTTTTTTATTATACGTATATCGAATACAACTTGAAAAAGACTAACTTGAAGACTTAGACTAAAACTAAGACTGACTAATACTAATATTATCAATTTTGATAACTTGATGATAATAATAATTATCAAATAATTACTTAATATTATTTCCACCAGCATCTTGCTGTATTCAATTCGTCGTGTATCGGCTGGGGGCTTGAGTACCAGCATAATACTATACTAGAGGCGACCACCTATCGTCGGGGGTAGCAACACCATCTTTTGATGAACAGGGATTCATGGCACTGCACATCAGCACCACCTGCCGGGTGGGTTTGAAACCATAGGTAGGTACTCACCATAGGTCGCTCAAAAATACCTCACAACTTTTTATTGAAGTTTTTTTTTGTTGACGTTTTTGAAGTTGAAGTTTGGTTTAACCGTTAGGAGGATTGTAGTGACAAACACATGTACGCTATGTTTTTTTTTATATGTTAAGATAGAAGGGTGACAAATGGAATTTTCCGCTCTAATATGTCGTGTAACTAATTGAATTTAATTTGAACAGTGTGCCTGCCATTTACTATATTAAATTATTTTACCTACTAGAAGACTAGGTAGTGGTCGTTATGCAATATATTGTATTATCTGTTATATGTAGTTTGCTTAATCCCTTATTTTTCCACATCATATATTAAAAGAACTCAGTAAAATATAACGCGTACAATTAGGTTGCTTTTATTTAAAGATGCAAAAAGGATTATTGTTGGTGCAAAAAGGTTAAGTCAGGTGTAATTGACAATTCAAAATTCATGGGTATAGTCCGCTTTAATAGACTTGCCTTAAAACTAATACAAATATTCATGTTCAAAGCAGTTACCTACAGCGAAAATTTAAGCATAGAGGTATTTGATAATAAGTAATGAAATCGCTTATACTCTACTGGAAAAATATGAATACTTAACATGAAAATATGTGATTTGATAAAACTGCGTAATAAATATGACAAGTCTACAATAGTGTTTGGTACATGGCATATCTCAGATTATTTTCTTTATGGTCTGATTCACATTTAGCTTTAGAGGTTTTCACTATAATGACATATTTGGAGATGCTATGCTGCAGTCGACGGTACTTGATGATGACGGAGCTGATGTCATCATCGTATTTCACGAAGGGTGGACCGATAGCGTTGTGCACTTGCACTCTGACGTAATTAATTCTTGTACAATCCGGGGTCTAGAAAAAATTAAATATAGAAGTATTTCATCCTCATGGAGTAAACCCCTCAGGAACACCCTATCAATGGTTACTTAGTTCAATACTCATGGAGGGAAAATACATTTTATGTCTCGTATAACCAGTCCTGTGTTAATAGAAAAGATTAAAGAAGCCTACATTTATCACTCTTCCAAACATCACTCTCGAAAACCATAACTCTGGCTTGCCTATTGCGGATTGGCAGACTTCACGCATCCTTGAGGACTCTATAGAGAACTCTCAGATGTGCAGGTTTTCTTACGTTTTCCTTCACTGTAGCAGGTGAATATTAGTATATAATAAGCGCCTAAGAAGACTACATTAGTAAAAAAAGAGGAAGCCTACTAACGCTTACTGATAAAAAATTTAAATATCGGACATTCGATGTCCTATGTTACTAATGAATCCTAAGGTAAATCATAAAACTTACAAATCATATACTTCATACTTACAATCATTATACTTCAAATCATAAATCATATACTTACAGTAATCGGGACAACAGTCACTTTATCCTTTGGCCATAGGCCAATATCCCCCGTTACTGAAAAGGTTACTTTTCCTTTATTGGAACCTATAAAATAAACTGAATAAGTATACGATGGTGGGCACGTATAGCTTGACCAAATAAAGAATGGGATCTACAAATTGACTACTATATGAGACTCTTTAGCACGCTGACTTTGTTGATATGTTAAACAATATGTTTAAGAAATATGTATTATCAAACGGGTTTCACCTTGTAGTTCCACTCTTTACCTAACAATAAACGAGTATTTTATATACTTAACCAAATTCAAAAACATCAGTGAGGTCTTCTCCAGATGATGGTTGATAAATAGTTGTGAGTGAAAATAGTAAACAAAATAAATAAGCAGCCATGTTGAGTCCCCTCCGCCCTGCACTGATAGTAAATGCTGAAATCAGTTCCTCTAACATGAAACCACCATTTTTTCCTCAACGATTGATTTTATGTAACGTAATGTAAACTTTAATTAGAATTAGTTACTGCTTCACCTCGAACACCTGTAGTAATTAATATCAATTATACGGTTTGCCTATATTATGTAGATGTGGTTCAAACGATATCAATACATTCTTCAAATATAGATAAATCTCTATGTATTGTATTATATTATATCTATAGATTCATATATTATTTACAAATACTTTACAAGTACTTTTCCATTTCCAGGTCTGCTGAAAGAAATTTCTTTTCAGCAATAAGTAACACCTATAAACATAGTTTTTTTACAATTTTCGCATAATATATACGTATCTGTATAGTACGAGTATGTATAATTAAATAGCTCAACATAATATTTCTATTAGAGTCGGACCGAAATGGGTTTTTTTAGCTAAAACCAAACTTTCAACCTTGCTCTGTTTCGGCTGAAACCGAATACGATAAAAGTATTCTAGATTTTTATTAGGCTCATTATACGCAACAAACACAAATGGCCGTTTGTTTTGTCGGAATGGAACTGTTCATTCCAAGATCTTTTTTTTCCTATAAACCTTCTCACCACGTTTATTATGGTATTAAGATAGCTGTGCCATCGACTACTGGTGCCCTTGGACATTGTAAAAACTTCGGTTTATATGGGTATTATATGGGTAGTTTGTTATTAGGTCCTTTTAGTGATAGGTGATAAGAATATTTAACAATCGCCATTCTGCAACATGTCTCTTACAAATTCATTCATCCCTTAGTTTTCCAATTATATTGGACAAATTTACTATCACAGTATTTAATAACTCTAACACTTTAAACCGATCTCTGGAAATAAATTGACAACAGCATTACTTACATGGTCCAATTGTGGTTTTAAACGACAAATATATTACAATGTTTTTATTAAAATATATCCAACGGTTCAGGATGAGCTCAATGAAACACACACGTACTATAAGTAGAATTTTTATATAAATATGCAATAAGAATTATTGTTGTAGGTGGTAATTTACAAATTGTAACTCATGAGTAGATGCCATGTTTGAGCATCTTCGGTTTGCTCTCTCCTTCACATTTAGCTTCGACAGTTTTCGCTATGACGACATAATTAGAGATGCTATGCTGCAGTATCCGATACTTGATGATGACTGAGCTGATGTCATCATCGTACTTCACGAAGGGCGGCCCGACAATGTTGCGTACTTCTACTCTAACATAATTGATTTTTGTACAATCCGGAGTCTAAAAAAAAAGTTAAAAGAGTACGCAAATTATTTCGAATATTCGAATTTCAAAGACTCAAAGAAAATTCGTAAGTTATTGTTATGTTGATTTGCTACATAATATTATGCTTAAAATATTGGCAATAGCCGTGCATTGGGTTGTGAGTTCGGATCCAAGTAGTGCAGAAATTCTGTCCCCTGTCTAGGTGCGTAGGTATGTGTTTGTATTCTATGTGGTAACCAACGGCACAGAGAATACTTTTGTTGTGGAATAATTATTTAGAAGGGCGTTTAGTCGTCGTGCTTTATGCTAACATTTACCGAGGAAATCATAATATTTAATATCACACATTTAATGTAACATACACTATTTAATCTTAAGATAAATCATAAACCTTTATAACATAGTAATATATAAAAACCATCTTGTATAAATACTCACTTTAATCGGGATGACAGTAACTTTATCCCTTGGCAAAAGGCCAATATCTCCCGATGTTGTAAAGGTTACTTTTCCTTTATTGGCACCTATAAAAAAATGTATAAGAATACCCGAGTGTATATTATATACTCGTAGTTTTACCAAATCAATAATCGGACTGACATGTTAATCGCTGCAATTTAAGTGTCTTTCCCACGCAAACTTTGTTTAAATGTATAGAGAGATAGAGTTGTAATAATAAACGGGTTTACCCTTTAGTCCCATTGTTTATCTAACTGTAAACAAGTTAGTTATATTCTTTACCGAATTCAAAAACATCAGTGAGGTCGTCTCCAGATGAAGGTTGATAAATAGTTGTGAGTAAAAATAGTAAACAAAATAAATAAGCAGCCATGTTGAGTCCCCTCCGCCCTGCACTGATAGTAAATGCTGAAATCAATTCCTCTAGCATAAAACCAACATTTTGCATTTTCTCCACAACGATTGATTTTATGTACGTAATGTAGGGTTTAATTAGAATCAGTTACTGCTTCACCTCGAATACCTGTACTAATTAATGTCAATTATACGGCAATTTTTTTCATAAATTTATGTCCACCTTATCTTTATTTGTACATAATATAGTACCTATACCTACTAGGTATATATTTGAAGATGTGGTCCAAGTACTATTGCACACATTCTTGAAATCTAGATAAATCATTTATCTATGTTTTATTTAAAAAAATAATGTAGCACTTCTTTTTCTAACTCTGCTGAAAGAAATTTCTTTTAAGCAATAAACAGCACCTATAAGTATACTTTTATTTATGATTTTGTCGTTATAAAATACGTGTTAAGAATAAAGAACTAGACATAATATTTTTACTAGAGTCATGTGTATTCTTTTTTTTAAGTTTTAAATACGGAAACATTTTCTGGGATAAAATGTGTCCTCTGAATATCCATTTCTATTAAGTATATTAGCTACAAACATGCTAAATTATTGAATAATCCTTGTAATACATGATAATTTTTATTTAGAACACAATCGGTATCAAAAAACTTGAAAATGAAAAATTCACATACTGGGTAACTAAAAAAATTGAGGACCGTATAATTGACATTAATTACTACATGTATTAGATATGAAGTGAAAGTCGTTAGTAATTAAGGCTTACATCAACTTTGTAACTCCATAACTAATAAAAACCATTCGTTATGGAGAAATAGAAATATGTTGGTTTTAAATTTGACTAATTTAACTTAACCATTGGCAGTGCGGAGTAAGACTCGGCATGTCTTCCCACATCTTTTGGGTATTAGTGTTATTCACAATTTTTAATAATCCTTCACTAGGAGACGACTACACGGATGTCTTCGAATTCGGTAATAGATGTTAAATATTTCTAGTTCTAGTACATCGTCGCAACCCATAACTGTCCTACTGCTGGGCTCGGGTCTCCTCTCACAGTGTGAGGGGTACAGGCCATAGTCAGATAATTAGTATCTTATAGGCATATGACTTTCTGAATTTGGTTTGGGGTTTGAACCGAGGAACCCCTGTTTGGAAGACCAACCTTCAAACTACTAGGCTATCACTGCTTACAGTTTTAGTACATATTTTTACAATAATTTAATATATGTAAATAGGTATAATTATGTAGTTTTTATTTTATTTTATAGGTGCCAATAAAGGAAAAGTTTCCTTTTCAACGTCAGGATCTATTGGAATATGGCCAGCGGACAAAGTGACGGTTATTCCGATAAAAGTAAGCACGTTACTGTAATTATGACGGTAACAGTTTTTTTAAATATTTCAAATACTTTTTCAGTAAAATATGTAAGTTTTATTAATGTTGAACACATTTTGTATCGTATATACATGAAGATGTTACAATTGGAATTAGAATTTAAATAGAAAGTTTAAATAGAAAGTGCCTATTTCAATAAAATTATTTCAGTCTGTAAGCATAGATGACCCGTTTACCACGCCGTATCGCTGTTCAAAGGGTCCTGGGTTCGATTCCCAACGGGGGCAAAATTTAAATTTCTGTTTCCGTCTGGGTGTATGTTTGTGTGATTCTTTGTTGTCCATGGAACCCATAACACAGGGCATCCTAACGTGGGGCTATGAGTGTCTAGCCTATGTGTCACCACAGAGTAAGTTTCAATTAAATATAAGTGCAATTTTCTGTAGATCCCGGAATGTACGAGAATAACATACGTCAGAGTGGAGGTACACAACATAGTAGCGCCGCCCTACGTGAAGTTCGATGACAGCCTCAACGCCGTGATCATAAAGTACCGACTACTACAGTACAGTCGCTCCAAATATGTCATTATAGCGAAGACTAAGAAATCTGATTGCGGTGAAGATGGTGGTGAAAAAAAGAAGGATAACGATGATGAAAAGAAAAAGAAAAAGAAGAAGAAAGGTGACAAAAAAAAGAAGAAGAAGAAAAGCAAAAAAGTAGAAGAAGAACCAGAAGAAGAATTAGAAAATTAAAATCAGAAGTTACAACATGACGTCTACTCATGAGTTTTGGATCATTAAATTAACTACGACTAATTGACATCGATAAATTGTTTAATTTTTTTATTATTTTCTTGTTATTTACTTCACATAATAGTATAGTTCACTATTAGCCAACCATTTATTCTAAAGGGACGCATATTGGAAACTGTTATTTCAGTTCCAATACACTTTTTACATCATGATCGATAATAATACGATACAAGCCAGTATCACGAGCATTACATAATACACACTATCTTAAGGTGCGAAATCTAAATCCACATTTTAACCACAAAATTTGTTTTTTAAATGTTCGGAATGGACATTAATTTCAAAATCTGCCCGTGTATATTGTTCATTGCACGTGACTGTACAAAGATATTAAAACTTTGTGGTATAATTAAAGACAGATTATACCACTTACATAAGTCGGTGAGTGATACCGTGCAAACCTTATGTAATCTATGCAAAAAAGGAAAACAGATTTATTTTTAAACTTTTCAAAACTCCGAATTCCTTGATGGCCTCATGTCAAAAATATTATATGTTGGTGTGATTAATAATAAATTAAAAAAGATAAAAGCCGCCGATATTTTTATCTTCAATCAGATTCGGGATGCAGAACAGCGGACTTATTCTGTTCGTCTGTGCGGGCTTATTGCTTGTTAGTCCAAATATTTATATTATTAGGTTTAGTTAATGATATTTTATACTACCATGTTGTATTTTGGGCTTAGAATTAAAATTATTGTGTAGGTCTATTCTACAGGTCGTTGTTCATGTCAAAAAATATTTTTTAACTACCTACTGCTAAAGCGATCCTGACAGTATCTATTTGAGAGAGATATTGTATGATAATTATGTTGATCATATTCGTAACTACTCGTACGTCTTGTTGAAACTGGTCATTGCATAAACTTCTAGGGGAATGGACAACAACTTCCGAAATGTATGATTCAACAAATTTCCTGCACATTATATTCGCTTTTGTAAATACCCTAACGTATCTTGCCACGTAAATGAAGCGAGGGAGTGTTCTTCCAAAGTCTTAGTCGAATAAAAAAAGAGTAAAGAGCTTGTACAACGATCGACAGAGCGGTGGTGCTATCCTCGGTGGTTCGACGTCATGGAGCCTGATTCGGATCTCCTACTATTTCTGGGTGACCGACCTGGGAGTGGAGTTGGCGACGAGCGTGCTCTTCATCTGCGGAGCGCTGCTGTGTCTTCCGACCTGCTGGCTGGCCACCCTGGTGCCCTACCAGCCTAGATCGCTGTCGCTATCGTCAACGGTAACTGCCTTTTAAATCCTATTAGCACGCCCATTAGCCATAACCCATTTAGGCACAGAAGTAATTTACTTATGTAGTTAGTCGAATTACAATGATTTATTTAATGTATACTGGTGCTTGGAAATAATGTCTCTAAATATTCCACACTTTTTTTCTAATAGAAAGATTAATAAAGCTATGCAAAACGATCATACAAAGATCCTAAACGTATTACCATAACATATAAAATAAGTATCTCTACTTTGTGGTCTTAGTAAATTAGTCCATGCTCTACAATGTAGTCTATGTAGTATTATGAAAATTAAAACTGTTATTTAGTAGTACTTTTACTATAGCTGCTGATTCTGGCGAGTGCAACAATGGTGTTGCTGGCAGCGGGCATATCTTCTGCCACTGCTCTGTCGCACGCACTGCGCGACCGTGCCTCGCTCAACAACACGTTGCTGCGGGCGGCGGCTTCGCCCGACCCTGCTGTGCAAAGCGCCTTTGCTGCCATGCAGCTTGAGGTATCTTATAGCGCTACAAGCATATCTTTAACTTCGACATATTACTGAGCACGGATCTCCTTATACGTTCAACACGCAAGTTTTTACGATTTTTACGGCATAACGTTCGACGGTTTAATATGCCATCCGAAGAATGGAAGCACTCAAGAAAATTTTGTTACTTACTGATCACCCATCCATTTTCCGACCCCGTCTGCATGTGTTTAACTTTGACGCTCACTTAGGATCGACGCAAGCTCTCGGGTTATAAGCGATTTATGGGTGTAGTCAGTTAGAGAGAATAAAATTCAGTCGGTAGGTACTGTTGCTTCTCATCTTAACGAGCGCAGCGATGGTGTTATACAACTATATCTACGACCGCTAATGACCATTTTATTTTATCAACAAAGCCTTATCAGTAAACATTGTTTCAGTTGCATTGCTGTGGTGTAGAGTCGCAGTCGGACTGGTACCGCCATCGCGCTACACTACCGCCCTCTTGTTGCGGCCGAGTCACTAATGTGAAGGTAGTTATTTTATGCACTAAAATATAATGTACTTCTAATATCTAAGCAGACATATGGGGTGGTTCTACTGGCCCCGGCATTCTTGTAACGGTGGGTGACAGATGTTCTATATACCCTGTTATCCAACTTAACGTGGTAGCTTTAGTCGTCTCAGGTGGTAGGATTAGTATCCTTAATCAATAATTTTAGACCCTCTATTCAAGCCGACTTGTATAGTGAATACCTAGAACATACTGTTTGGTCCTTCGAGCCGGATTTGACCTCGCTACCTCTTTATCTAATTCTCATGTGTTAGCAATGAGGCTGTTACTGCTTTTTAATTTTAAATAATAAAATATAAATATGGTTGTGTGTGTGTGTGTACAGGGTGAGACCTGCGAGACGTCGTTGTTCGGAGCGGGCTGCCTGCGCCGCGCCGCGCTCGAGCTGCGCGCTTACATCAACTCCATCACCATTCTCGCTTCCGTCATCATTGTCGTACTGGTAAATACATCTATTATATATAAACTGCTGCCTCCTAGCTCTAAGCGACTAAAAAGACTGCTCCTGGCAGACACTAGAGTGTAAAACGAAATTTGTGTACGGGTGTGACTGAACTTATTTTGTCAGAATTTAAAAAATGAGTGCAAGTAAACGCACGTAAAATAAAAAAAGCGTTGTGGTTTTAGGTGTCACACACCATTTTTATGAAACCGTATTTCACTTCCGACCATGATCATAAAGATTTCATTCTCGGAGAGTTCTGTGTAAAGGTTTAAATTAGTGCAGCCAAATAGACAGCTGTGATAGTTGTGAGTTTGTTTTAATAGCAACATGGTACGTATCTGTCCAAATGAAGCTTTGAAGGTCAATAGGCCCAACAGCCACTATCCATGTGAACAATACGACATAGGGAGTGTGTTGCAGGCGGCGACGCTGTTCGCGGGCGCTTATACTCTGGTGACGAGCGTGGTGGAGCGCGGCGACCGCGCGGGCAAGCCGTCGCCGCAGCCGCTGCGCATCGCGTGCTTCACGCCCACCGCACTCGCGCACTACGCACCAAACAACGCACCACCCATCGCACCGCCGCAGACCAACCCATAAGCGATACGCTATTTATTGCATCATTTTTTTTATTCGTATTTATAGCTCCCTTTTAAAACTAAGGCCTTTTGCCTGTTGCTATTCGTGTAGGAATCTTTGAAATAAAATGGATGACTAAAATTAAAATGAGAACAAATTGTATGAGTAAATCATATGTTATTCATTTATTTATTGTCTTATGAATATTTACACACTATTTTTCAATATTAAATTAAAATTCTTGAACATTATTGCACGTCTTCTATCGGTTTATTTCTCTGTTTACTTTAAATAAAAATTTCAGAATTATTAAAGTTCGTATTTATTAATTTATTACACAAACATTTCTCGATGGAAGAAAATAACTTATCTAATACTATTTCTGGAAATCTTTCTATGACAGAGGATAAATTATCGCTTCGAAAATCAAACGAATATATAGGACATCTTTTTAATCGAAACGTTCTGAACACAATACAATATGCAAGCATTAAAATGCTCTACGAAATAAGGAAACAATCATATCATTTTTCTATAAGTATTTGGTACCTATTTTTGGTTACTTTCAAATCAATCATAAAAATGACATACTATATAAAGACAAACAAAAACTATAATATATTATGAA
>LGAG01000764.1:301129-329157 GCA_001278395.1 Lerema accius
TTACGCCAGTGTGCAACTTGCCTAATGGCGCGTTTTACGTTACACGTAGTTAAGTGAATCGTGCGAAACAGCAGGTCACAATTCATCAAGATCAGGGCTGCCCAAAAGATGCTATTAACGAAATGTAACTAATTTTTAAATATTATACGAATCCAGGAATCCAGGAATCGTAATATAAAATTATATATTTTATACTATATCGGAAAGCGTCTTTATCTATTTAGTAAATTTCCCATGTATTTGTAATGTAATGGAATGTATCTGGGTAACTGATTGCCTAAAAAAATTGACAATGATGAACTCCAACCTAGCCTAATTGCACTAAGAATTAATCTAATATTATTTTTACACTCGCAATTTCAGGTACTTTCTAATAGTGTCAGCCCTGACGCAGCGTGACAGATTTCTGACCTATCCCGTGTTAATCACAGCGCATAGGGATTGCGGTGTTTGCGGCGGATTACGGGCGATAACCGCTATGCGCCGAGTTTGGGGAAAACCGCGCTCGGGATATTACAATGTATTCCGTCCGTATTGAATGCGCCCCACTGTCCGGAGGGAGATTAGAATTAAGCCGCGGGGTTTTACGTTATTTGTCCGTTATTTGCGAGTGTACCGAAACTAGATTAGTGGGATTGCTACAAATTTGAGTTATTTATTATCTTGAATAGGCCGGAAATTGTATAACTCGTAACTGGGACTTAATATTGAGTTATACGTTTCATTGATTAAAATATCACTTCTAAATAATACTTAAATAACGTTAAATATCTCATTATTTTTCAAACCGTAGACGGCTATGCCGATCTCATAATTTTGTTTGTCCCTTTTAAGATTGCAATGGTTCAATATTTTTGTATTCTGCACCCTTGTTGTTGAACCAAAACAACCAATTTCCGGTTCCTGAGAAGTTCCGTTAACTTTTCTAAAGCAAATTGCAAATGTCAACGAGCTATAAGAAGAAAATGATGAAGCTTCTCCCGTCCACCACGCCGGAAACACGAACAGTTCTAGCTGAATACGAATAATAAATCACAGTAGGGATGCTGTGGTTCTATAATTTATATTGTAGCAAATTTTAACAAAGCAATTTATTTCTTTACTATATAAATACTTATTGAGCTGTACTTATTTCAAGGACGAAATTATATAAAAAAACATTTGTGTGAGATTTATTTCATGTAATTATTTTAATGAGGTGTAAAGAATTGTGCATTTATGCGAGTTAGTCTGGAAGTAAAGTGTAGGTTGCGATTTTAAAATAAGTAGAACATTTAAACCCATTAATTTTTAACGCGTTACTTAACATTGTTTTTTTGTAATTAAATATTAAAAAATCTTCAGAAAATCGGGAAAATGGTAACTTTTTTGGTTATAATGATAATACTTATAGGTGTTACGTAACGTTTTTACAGATTAAAGTTACGACGCGTTACGCTCAAAAAACTTTAAAAAAGGACGTTACATAATACTTGAACGCACACTTACAGTAAAGTTTGTATTGTTTATTGTTTATACTAAAAGGATGAACTAACTAACGAAGGTAGGATCACAGATAGACAACCTAGACACAGAAGATATGAATAATGTGTTATAGACAAGACATGAAAGTTAAATATCAAGGAGGTGCGGCCGTGCCATTAAAATGATACTCTAAAGTGGATTGCACCTCAAATGGATTGCACTTTGACACACCTTGCACCTTGTTTACGATCCATTATTGCCTATCCTGTTCCTCTCTGCTAATGCGGTTGCTTCCCATATGTTGCTACTTACACATTAACGTCTTGATATCCTTCAATATATAATTGAAGTTCAAATTACCTTTACAATTACCTTACTATTTCTTCCGAGAACATAAATAGAGAAAGAAACTTTTAAACACATTTTTAAAATGACATTTATGTAAGTTTTCAGCACTAGTCGATAATCTCCTAAACTACCTATTTGAAATCACCCTGGTGGTGAATGCTCTTTTCCTCTAAGTTACATAAAATGCCACTAATGATTCTTAACCTTACGGCTGGTAGTATTAAGTGTTAGTTTACCTTGCAACGTGTATGCGGTGCGCTGCGGTTGCATCCCCGGGGCCGCGGTGACGCCGGCTCGCGACGTGTTGTGCAGCGACAGCGCGCCTAGCAGGTCTAGCTCGGTGGCTATTGACAAACAAACATACAAACAATTAATAATAATCAATAACACTATATACTATTACCTCATACTAGGATTACTAGGAAAGACACAGGCCCAGACTAAAAACAGAATCCTTACACCGCATCACTCACAATGACACAAATTTAGAATCGATGAAGTTAGCAGAATCATATGCTATGCGTGAAAGAATTCGACGTACAACTTCAAATCACAGTCATGAATTCAGAAAAGTTGATAGTACCTAAAAGTTATAAATTAAAACTGTGACGTCATACCTAATCAATAATCTGGGGTACGGGAGTGCCCCCGCCAAGTCGAGCAAAAAAAAACGTACCATTCTTTTCTCGAATATTTTTTTCTTTAACAGTCAAGTTGGTACAGCTCTGTTATTTAAAGCTCCAATATGATGCATATCAAATTTGTATGCGTGGCTTCCATTATTTTTATTTCAGAAATAGATACAAGATTATACAATAAGTTATTTACTTGGGGGAGATCTGATCTAAGATGACTCATGAATGCTGACGTGGGTCGGTTAAAATATACTTAAGAAAAAATGAACAGAATAGATGAAAAATAATATTGGGGAGTTAACTGTATTGTATATTATTATATGGAGGGAAACCTTTGGAACCCCTTTTAAGAATAATGCAGGCATGTGGAGATTTGAGATTTGGCATACTTACAATGAGAACAAATGCGGAAAGCCAAACTTTAAACTTTAAATAGGTATGTGTAAGAAACTTTTCAAACCACATCACAATATATAGGATTAGATAGGACCTATCTTAAGTTAAGGTAACTTTAACCTGCCATCAGTCCGCAGAAGACTCTTCAATCTACCTGAGATTGTTTTGTTTAATAGAAAAATCTTGTGAAAAGCTAAATTTAATGTATAATACGTCCTACAATATCTTTAAATACATAAGATAAAAAGTGTGTACGGCTTAAACGCAACTAAAACAACGAACAAAGACGACTATGCCACTTAGAACTAATCACGACTATGCGATAAAACGAATCCGATTTCCATAATCTAGTGAAGATATAGTAGATATTTGGCCTACATCCGAGCAATCGTCAGGCACGAAGGCAAACTCCGAAAAATGGAGAACAAACACAGACGGCTATCGATCGCAAGAGACCGTCGTGGTAGGTACGAACTGTTATATTCCAGTGTTTGTTGTTTCAGAAAACTTTCACTGAAGCGACGCCCAATTGGCCCAAGACTACATTTCTAGGCATTACAGAACGCCCTAGTATTAATTAACCCCTACTATTTAGTGATTATAACGTCGTCTCTTAGACTGTATCAAGTATATTATAATTGTATTATGAACTTAGTAAATCACTAGAAAAGTTATCATCAAAAACTGTTTCATAATATTACTCATACCATTATTCATACGTTCCGACCCCTTCAGTTAAAAGAAATATTTTAAACAAAAGTAAAACAACGGCGGGATCATAATGCATGAATGTGAAGTATAAAATCCGCTTGGCAGAGGAATTTCTCACAGTACAAGCAAGTGTCATCCATCACAAGTAACCCGGTCACGTAGCCGGCAGTCGGCTACAGCGTAGCGCCGTAGCGAGCTAGCAATAGCCTACGACGTCTCGTTATAGACAACACGAGTAAATATTAACTAACGAGTAACTACTTTGTTACGTAGCGATGTACGTATGTAGTTGAAACATTTTACGAGGGCTCTTGTTGTTTTTAGAGTAATAAGGCATCGGGTTCGATGATATGGGTAGATTACAATCGTTAAACCTTTTCGTTACCATGTAGAACGCTCTAGAGACTACTATTTATGCAAATACTTCCAACACTTGGCTGCTAACCTTGTCGTAAATCTCCATAGAAAACGCACATCAAAGTACTTTGTATGCATATTTAGCAACAATAACAATATCGCATTAAATATTCTCCACAGTTTAAAATATCATGAAAAGATCGTAACTCCTTTGATAGAGAGTTACACAGTGTAATTAAAAGCTTATATTTCACAGATATATTTTTAATTTCAAGTTAAAGTAGCTCATAAAACTGACGTAAATCAGACAGCGCAAGAAAAAGCAATTAAAACTTGCAGCAGCTCGTTCGTAGCTTCACACAGCTTCGTCAGCAAACACGTATGAAACGGAGAGGTAGTTAAGACAGCCTTTGGTAAAGAGTTATAAAAGATAAATGACGGGTTGTTTGTCTCTGTGTGTCGGTATTAGAGTGCGAGTGATGAATGCGGTCCCAGGAGCCCTCGTGCACTTAATTTCGACTTGAATTATAAAGCGAGACATCTTCCGCCAAGCACTCTCGTTTATATGTGAGATAACCCCAATTTGTTGTGCTTGTTACAACTTCTGAGTGTTAGGGTTCACAGATTTTAACACCTTCGCGTTTTATTTCTAAAGCCATATTTTATCTTGCATGCTAAAAGTTCTCAGAGAGAAAGACGATTCAATAAAATGTTTGCGCATCAACGAGAAATGTTGATGGATTTCTTTCAATAGTTTTGTGCTTAAGTTGAAACTTTGTCTGCATTTTATAGCGGTTGACACTTTGAAGCTTTTGCATTCCAAATATTCTGTACCTACAGCACTTACGTAATACGTTTTTATAATTTTTTTTCTATTTGTGATCACTATAATTTTGCTAGTAAAGGCTACTTACATACCCAAGCGGATAGCCGAACATAATATATTTTGATTACATTAAACTCCAATCAACAAAATCTCAATTGAATAGTTAATTAATAACGACAAAGTTTCGTTTTATTCATACGGTCCATAAAAAGTGTGATGGCAACATAATATCATTAATGGGGTAGTGTTCCGCGTCAACCCTGTCGGGCGGGGCGGCGCCGACGCCGGCGCGTCTACCCTATCGGCACATCCGTGGATTGATACCGAGTCATGTTCCAGATTACCTCGTAAACGACCACATTCATTCTGTGTCTAGTAGCCCGCGGCTTTTACCATTCGTTTATTCACTCTGTAACTGTGTATTGCTCGTTCTCAGTCAGTCTACTCTTGACGTTGTAAGTGTATTGTTCACTGAAGTGCGTTGAGACGTGCACCAGACTAATATTTAAAGACGTACATTTATGTTGATTTGTAAAGGTTGCTGGAAACAATATGAATAGCAAAATAGTGTGATTAATAATCTAACCATTAAAATAACGTAACTTTACAAACGGTAAGAATTATCGAGCTGGCATATTATAGATACATGGCATTTGCTTATGGATTTCAAAAAGAACACATTTGTTATATCTTACATAATTTTTTAGTCCTAAAATAGTCGAAACAACGATTCTTTACATTCTTATTTAATCCAAGTCCCACAGCCATCGGATGACGTATCCATAATGAATATTACGTAGCCATAAACAATTATAGGAGTCATAACGCTTAGTAAATGAGCATGGCATCTCGCCACAGTCGCTATCGCGCGATAATTCCACCCGTACAGCCTGAAAGCCGTAAACTGTTCTCCACGCGATCGTAAATTCTTCCACTACCTACCAGTTTTACTACACTAGTAGGTATACAGTATACACCACCCGGAACTGCTGTAAAACTACAAATCTAATGCTTTTGCAGCTCCCAGTCTAAGTCAACATAGCCCTTGCGAACATGTTTAATGCCTAAGAAATTGCTACTTTCGATTAGTACACAGTACTCGGATGAAATGTATTTCGATACTAAGTTGCTTAGCGTTTGATTACCCAGTTATCTGCGGAACTAGCGATAGCCATTACTTAGCCTGATAACTCGATAAAAATGCAATCGGAAGGGATTAGTCACCCGAGTTGCCGGTTAATTAATTAAATTTTTGTCATATCACGCACGTTGTTCCCTCTTTCATTTACCAAAATTGTGTAAAGCGTGCAACAAGGCGTACGCGAGTAAAGTCGTCCGTAGTACAGTAGTTATTTTTGAATGTATTAGTTCTAGTATACCTAGTTACGAAATAAAAACAATACACATACGGAATTAAGTGATGTTCGTGAAATTATAAAAGCATAATTTTAAACATTATACTACTAATATTAATTGCTCTAATAAATATCTCACTACTAAAAATACTTTTAAATCAGTAATAACACACCACCATAAATTATAGCCCAATTCACAAGTCTACACGCAATTATAGCGTTAATTAACATTGTTAAATAAAACCTTATTGACTGGACAGACTGTTAAAATATTAACAAACATATTTTGAGATTCTTTGAACAATATTCCACAGGGATGAATGAAAATTACATAACGCGCCAAATTTAATACCGACAGCAATTTATCAAAATTGTTTGAAAGCGAATAATTAGTTTTGTCGGCTATAATACCGAGCTAAAAGGTTTAACGGTTCGGGAAATTTCGGTTTACCGCCTCGCCCGCGCCGTAATTAATAAAAGCTTCGTCAAAAGCCTCTCATCAAAACAGTATGAGGCGTAACGTCTGCTATCTAAACGAGATTTGGGTAGTACCAGTTAAAACGGCTGGAATATTACAAAAAAATTAGGCATGTTCTTACGACTGTCTTATTAGCCATGTATTACCTACATACATACATAGGTAGGTAAAATTATAATTATTAAGGACATTTTTATATCCTTTCAAAATAATATTGGTATTTTATTTTATCACCCTACCAAGAATTTATGCCAAAGTTTATAGTCTCAGTATAATTCATTACCGATATTATACAAATGACGTACCTTTCAAAGATAGAGATTACCGGCGTCTTCTCATTTCCACATAAGAATCTATAATCACAACTTTTCTCACTGAACTCCAATGACCAATATCTAGATAGGTAACTTAAAGTTGCTATGTTAAACATAACATAATTGGAATACGTTAAAATCATTGTTCGCATAGCTTAATACAGTTAAACAAAAACAAAATACGATCCGCAACTATTACCAGATTAAACTTTCTCAACACCCGTATACAATTTCGCAAACAATATTATCCAAGTATACTATTTATATTCTACTTTCTTACAGACGAGTTACAAAAAACAATAAACACTGTTTTACATAATTGTAACGCAATTCCCCCTTAAATTCTTTAAGATATTCTTCAACCCTATTTTACATTTCCAAACATTATGATAAGCAGCCGGTACAGTCACCCCATCTGAATTGGCAAGTGTTTATTTTCCGCTTTATAAACAAGTGGATGAAACCCGATGCCTGTGAAATGAACTATCCGCTCACACGTGATCGAACTCAAGGGTTAATATCAATTAATTGAAGTCCTTGCGCTGTAATTCGAGACGGCACGTGGATGAAACCTGCCCCTGGGTCAAGTTGACCATATGGACTGTTACTGTAGGTACTGTACTTACTCAAGGTATGGTATGCAACACTTGATCAATTTTACCTACCTTTCTAGATCAAATTTAAACTATTACACAGGTATTCAATTACTAATTAAATAGATGTATTATTTTACTAATAATATTTTTGAGTACAAACTACATAATTTGTGGTACAAAGTAATAAGTATACAAGCAAGAAGTATATAGTACCTACTACCACGAATTAACTATTTTCTGATCTGTGGTAATACGTTAATAATTACATTGTAGCATTGCAGATTGTTAGGTTGATGTAGCTAGGTTTAAACTGTAATCCAGGTTTCATACCTAGTTTAATTACGAATTCACTTACGAATTTAATACATCACACAAATTTAATGACGATAACGAATTTTTCATGATCTCCATTTTATTACAATTTCTTTGTTAAAAAATATAACACGATAAGTAAATGTAATTTAATTTTTTCTTCAATATTATAGTAGCATTTTACGAATTTAATTTTGTTCTACTTGTCAGTGATTGCATGTGGACTGTAGATTGTTCATCAAGCTTATAAAGCTTTATTGTCGTATTTTCTTGGAAAATCAATTCGTATTGCAGTAAAGCTTGGTTCTGAAACAAAAGCAAGCCACAGCACTGAGTTACGTAACGTAATGAAATTGGCTTTTTGCCGAGGAGACAGCGGAGACTGGGCGTAGCAAAATCCACCGCAATTGTCATTGTGACTGTACATTTCCCCTTTAATATTTTAATCAAACGTAATTATAAAAGTTTTTAATATAATTATACAACTAAATATAACATTGTAACAATTTTTTTCATGCAAAATATCGCACTGATTTTAATTTTTTATCTGTGTTAGTAGTAGTTCAATTGTTTTTTTCTTAAGACTGTAGGTACAGAGCAATGTACCAGTGACTTCACACTTTATCCCAAGTTCCAAGTTTCGGTGTTACTTAAAATTATTATAAGTTACGGTTAAATTTTGACCGCAGAGTCCTCTAGTGTCAATAAAAATATCAATAAAAACCTAAGTTGTAAATTGAACACCTAAGTTGTAAGTTAAACACCTACGTTGGACACCAATAAATGACCGGTATTTTACCGTGCGACATGGTATGTAACGTATGACCGGCAAGGGTTGGGGTGACATATGGCGGGCGCGTGTCTTTCGCTCCCTCCGTATGTCCTTATTATTTTTTAAGACACCGCAAAGACCTTCCTGCTGTTCCTTTAGGGTATAAATAACATTTATTAACCGTGTAAAGTAAGTACCGCTGTACTGTATTGATGACCCTCGACAATATTTTTTTTATCTTCCGGAGTGTGTAAAAAATACTTACAGCTACAAAAAACAGACATCAATGAAAATGTCGCATATTTTGATATGTAAGTAATCGTTTGCCTGCCGAGAAAACGTACATGGCCGGTTTCGTTTTGATTTTTGATCATTTTGCACTTTTTATTATACTAGCGTATATCGTTACATAGGTTGGTCAAACTATACTGAGCTATCCAAAACTTAAACTCATCATCATACTATTATATTACAGCATAAAACCAACCAATAGGTTTTGTAATAACGGCTAAGCCGAAAAAATTTAATAAAGCCGATAATAGTAAAACGGTAACGTACAACGCGTATCGATGTCGGAGGGTAGTAGGGCTCCTGGGGGCGGCAGTGGACCGAGTCCGCCACCTGCCGCAGACACCGGGCGCTTCGACGGCGCCTTATTACCTATACCCACACTATATCGACAATCCCGAATGCATTTTAACTTGCATCTTTCAATAGAATTAAGCATTTTTTGATTTTCGAAACTTGTTTTCAATATTGCTGAAATATTTTTTTTGCAAAATTTTAAAAATATTGTTAAAGTTGTATTGTAAAAATGTAAGTATTAATGATACACGTATGCATTTTTTAAATCTACTTACATAATGTAATTAGTCTTTTAAAATGAGTACGTGAACAATTTAACTTGGGAGCCCGTTTTAAAAATAACGAATTTGAGATTTTGCATAGATAAATTTATGAGAATTGAAGAAAACTAAATTATAGTATGTACTTATATAGTTACAATTAATTTTCGTCACACTACATGGTGTTTATTCCGTCATATACATAAGATGTTTAAAAAGTTTCACAAGACAAGTGGATAATGTTGACATAATCCATCTATTGTTTGACGTTGATATAATCCATCTATTGTTTGACATTGAATTGTTGTTGTCTATAGTTATAGTCCAATTTCAACAGGTCGTAAACCCAAAGAATACCCTATATTTGCATTTACTTAGATGGTAAGGTATCATAGAATACATAATTCCTGAGTTACTGCTAAGTGTTTTCATGATTACTAACTTCTATTGAAAGGGGCTTTATAGTCGAACCCCTTTGTATTCAAAATGAAATTGCAAACTATCGTTTACATATATTACACGTCTTCAATAATGTCTTCGAATTTAAACGACTTCGAAAATGGTGCTTCTCTAGACATATTATAATGCATTTTTTCGGAGATCATAATATTATTATATTTCTAACCTTTTTCGGAACTATCCATAAATATTTTAATGAATTGAAACAATGTAAAAGGATAAGATGAGCCCACACATGTTCAAGTGAAATGGGAACTTCATTCAACAGATATTAAAGATGACAATAAAGTTAGGCAATTTAAAACAGTCATAACAAAAGACAATCGATTACCTAATCAATTCCAGTACTCGCAGTCTTTGTTTTATTTCCTCTGATGCATTCATAATTCGGTCAGTGTCAAATTTTCTACTAAGTAAACAAATTCTTACCACGACCATATGGCGTGATTGTATTTCGAAACCAATCATGGAAAGTCATTTCGAGAAATTAAACATTCTGAATCTAAACCTTTTTATGACTCACTGTGCCTATTGTTTTTTGCTTTGAACCCAATATCATGTCAGTATTTTCTTGTCAATTAAAAAGATTATAAACGTACAAAAGGATTTAAAATTTGTATTGTCATATGGGTTAGGATAGGAGCACTTTTATGTAACTTTCACAGCCTATCTTACCTTAGTTTGTAAATAAATGATTTGAATTTGGATTAATTATTCTATTTTTTAGCGACATAGATTGCTAACGCCAAGCCCATGCCTACTAGGGTGTCGAAATGACGAAGAAGCCAGTCGCACGTGTAGATCTATACTTAGGTATATAAAGTTTATATTAAGTATCAATATTTTTATTTACTTATCAGATATTATTACTAGTATTATCTTTATTTGTAGCACGCCTGGATAGCGTCCACCCTTTTGCTTGAGTCAGCCGCCAAAAGACTCATGGTGTTCCGCCTGGGGGCTTAAGAGCCGACCATCTGTCATCAGGGGTAGCAACGCATCTTTAGATCAACTTTCAGTGGCACAAATAAGAACGATTACTAACTGGACTAACTAACGGTATAAACTTCTGCAGTCCTTTTACTAACGTTACTAGTTGTTAATTAGTACTAAAAATATTCTCAATAACATCTATCATTATCAGGCCCTTTTAACTAACTAGCTGCTCGAATTTGTCATGATATCCATAGGCGGCGCAGGATAATAAGTGTAAGTAATACACTGCAAGTTTATTCGCTATTCTCATACCATGAAAAATGTTGCTTTATATATTGTGTTGATTTTAACTTAGCTTCTACACAGGTTACTATACAGCGTGAAAAATAAAATGGCGCCTCCAACTCCACATAGCGACTGTTGCTCATTTTCAAAGCAATTCTAATGTTGTACTTTAAAATTCTGATATCATTTTGTCCTTCGTTTACCCTTTGCGGCGCCCGGCGCTTGCAAAAAAACATCCGGTCACTTGAAAATTATAATATTGCGCCTCGATATTTGCACATGCAAGTAGCTGTAAGCTTAGTACTGCACCGGTTGCTGTGGAGATATCGGCTAGATAACATATTCTGACCTCGAATTTTCTTACATACTAGGTCACCGCCTAGGTATTATTATAGAGTGTGATACTAGATCATGTAGGTACCTGTCTATACATACATGTGCAAATAATCGTCGAATTATAACTCTACGTACTCGTAAATTTAAAATTATTTTTGGAATATAAAAGCTCTCCAAGTTCTCCAACAGTGAGAGAAAAACTAATTTTATTTTTTTATTTTAAGAATTGAATACCTTAAATCCTTTAGACCCCGATAACATAAAATAAAACATTGGTAAAAGTAAAGTAACTTAGTATAGAGCGTATGTATTACCAGATGAAAATAGCATTAGATAAAAGACATTATACGATAAGAGATAAAATAACTTTGACTCACATATCTACGTTCACGCAGTAAATTGTACTTAGTAAAATATGAAATTGAGCAAAGAAAAATATTTATAGGGACATAAATTTCTTTCTCCTTCTTTCATAGAACATTGCTACATGAAAAATCCTCAATTCTACTTTTTTGTCTATGTAATCAAGTCTATGGTTGAGACAGTCTGGAGTCATGACATCCACCAACTCGTACATTTTAAATATTAAACGCTAACACACTCATACCCCCGCAGTAGGATTCCCTGTGTCGCGGGTGACATGGACATCACAAATAACACATCACTAACACCCATGACCCGAGAACAAACATCTATTTGTCACATAAATATCTGCCCCGGCCGCGAATCGAACCCGGGACCCTATGCTTCGCAGGCTGGGTCACTACCAACTAGGCTGCGGGGTCGACATATTAGGTAGGTACTTTTCTCTCCCTTTAAACTTACTCATAAAAGTATAAACGAAAAAATAAAAGTAAGTACAATATAAAGTTATTCAAAAATTATATCAATTTATTTTCAAAGACTGCATAATTTGTGAGTGGCGCCACAAACAAGTACCTCAATGTATTCCTAATATTGTTTATGCAATATTTTACAAGTGTAATGCATTTACCAAAATAACCGTTTGGTAATGTATGCCAATAATGGCTGAAAATTATTTAAAATGACCAATTCGACATTTAAATTTGTCCAAGCGTTATATTTAATTAACTATTCATTGAACTAAAGCAATAAATCATTATTATATTATATTGATATATCATCTAACTAAATATATATACTTTATGTACCTTATTACCAGGATTTCGTAAATTATAGTCCTATTATTAGTATTATTTTTAGTTTTGAGAACTCAAGGATTATGTTACTGTAGGTACAAGTATCTATCTAATCAAACTGATTTCTGTTCGAGTTTTTGTAATTTTTTGATTAAATAAACCATAAAATAAATCAATATCGTGTTTTATTTGGTCAGTTAAAAATGTTCCCATTATTTTGTCAACTGTGAAAAGACCCTTATGATTCATTTTTGTTACTTTTTTGTTATGCGTTTCATTTTTGTTATGATTTCACTTTTGTTTCAATTTTGTCACAAATGTCGAATTGGTCATTTTAAATAATTTTCACCCTAATTCAGACAGGTATCTTACTGAATTCGTTATCTACGGTCGCCTACATAATAAAGTATCTTTCCTGGTTAAAACGCCAAATTCTGTACCTATACCATTTTTAAATTTTCCTGTTTCCTTGTAACATTTTTTAAAGGATTTTTTGTCAGAACGGATACCTCTTTTTTCGAGGAAAAATGTAGGTAGCTATTCTATCTATAGCACATACAATTTTAATTTAATTTTGTAATAAATAAGTAATTTATCTGCTCTTGTACACAGCATTAAAAAAAAGATATTGACAAAAATTGTTCATTAAACTGTCTAATAGGGTGCTAGCGTATTCGGTTTATCGTAAAATTTGAGCAATATCTTAGTGTCTTCATATAATTTGTAAGTCTACAATCGCATTAAGATTGTTAGATTGAGATAGTGCTAGAAATCCCAACATATAATAATGGATTCCATTAATGGAATCCCTACAAATATTGTAAACTCAATACTTACCTGTCACTGCTTGTTGTTACGCCAATCTCATAACAATAATAATGTGTTATACAACTTAGGTAATACAGCTAAATAAAAACCTAGACGAACTTGTATACAATACAATTTTTTTTTGTCTTTATTAATCTGTCACCAAATAGAACATGATTGTTTTTTAATAAATTTTCAATTATCTTTAGTGCAGGTACCTAATGATAACTCTAGAGTAGTACGAGTACATGTTCCGAGTCTGTTTATAAGCTATAGATTTTTTGCATTAAGAAAATATCAGCGGAATACGTAAGCTTACACTTGAGATCTAGGCGAAAAGATTAGAAGACGATACAGTCAATTTTTCCTGTTAAAGTAATATAAGTTTCAGAGAGAAACGCGTATTTGAATTTCCGCAAAGCAACGCCAGATAACTATTTATACATAGGTATTAAGTATGGGTAGATTAAGCGTGTGACACTTTGAACTTGGTCGAGTAAGGCTCACGGGGCACGGGTGGGCCACGGGCGGGGCACGGGGCCGCTAATCCTGCGCAAACAACGCGCGAGATAAGGCCCCGGCGCACGTGTGACTACCATTGTACGTCTCAAGACCCGGTCGCAGTGCAGGGTTAATAGGGATATTCCATTTCGGATACTGATAGATACCGATAACGATATTAAATTATGGTAATTATGTTTAGGATTTCAACCTCAATTTTGTAATTGAAATTTCACTTTATAAATTACGTTCTTACTTACTAATATTTGATTAGTCTTTTCTTTGTAAAAGTATACTGAGATAAACAATGATTATAGACGTGATGCAGTTACGAAATAATAACAAACTCTACCTTAGCTAGAAATTCAAAATTAATTAAGCAAGATTCAAAGGGTGCAATAACTTTATTAAATATTTATTTATCTTCACAAAAGGCAGAGCGGGGATACTAATATTTTTAAATTCAGATACCCGAAATTTTATAGAGCGCAGTCCTTTTCTCTTATTCACAGGCTGCGAGCATGCCGACAAACGCTTTGTAAGACGAAGGCAATGAGACGATCCTTTCAAACCTTACATGGACAATTGGACATCAAGCCTCATACATACCTTTTATACGCAACTACCAAGATTATTAGGTTTTTGCGACTCTCCATCAAGATGAATAAGTATTTGTGTACTTTATAAATTGGCATTCGAAATTCTTTCACGAATAAAATAATACCGGTTTTCTGACGTCTATATTTCAATTAGCATGTCTGTTTAAACACGATAAATTGTTACACAAAGCGGTGTAACTTACAAATCAAGTACCTAATGTACTTTTTTTACAATATTAACGTTATAATTGCCGCGCAGGTAAACAGAAGTTTGTCATTTCTCTATTACAAAATATTTCTTAATCTGAATAGACAAATGAGAAACGATTCATACGTGTACGAGCAGATAGCATTAACAAATTAGTAGGTAAAGTTATTCAGAATTGATTATCGAACCAACGTAACACAAGTAGGCAATAATGTCTATATTACCAACGTACGTCGCCGTGGTAACCCCACCGTCACCGTCCGTATACCCTCCGATACTTTAACCCTCTCGTAACCTTTATTAGGTCTAGGTTTATAATACTACCAAAGACTGGTACGAACCTGTATAGACAAACTAAATATCACGACACCGCCACGTTATAATTTGCTAAAGGCGTGGTCTCCCACCAATAAATTGTAACATTCGTCTCTTAAAATGTTGCATGCGCCCCATATGTAATCTGTACATTTTTTATGATGCTTCCGTTATCGTTTTACGTCAAGTTACTGTTACTATATCAGTTTATAAAAGGGAGTTTCTTCGATGTCTCTTTGGTTGATAGTAAGTCGATGATGCTTCTAATATAACACATGTCTACGGTCCAAGTAGTAGCTTTTTATTACCTATTTTACTACTAACTTATCTAAACAAAACAGCTGACTGAGAAATTTTGCGAAAAGATTCCATGTGAGCCTGTAACACTTCTATAATGGAGTCAAATCCAATGACAACTTGTTATCGGTCAAATCATTAAGGTCATGGAAGGAAGAACTGGCTGTATGTATTATTCGTTGTTTTGTGGTACAGCTTGCAAAAGAAATAGGCATAAAAAAGCAATATACACTATAACAAACTACGCTCCAATATGAGTCCAATAACAGTTAAAAAGTTTTTATTCAGTTTCGTTTCATGTTAACCTCTAACTTCGCCAGTGATTATGGCTCTAAAAGAGTCATGGATATGTAGAACATCAAATATTTCAGCGAGACAGATTGTATGAGAGCCGCCGATGGCAAATATGAATCACAAACGCTAAGCCGACTTACTGGCTTTTCAGGCTTAGACACTCCCTCGCCACATCAACCTATAACTTTACTAGATCCGTATAAACTCAATTTAGTTCACGTTTTATTTTGCGTTAAGTGAATAATAATTTATTTTCATATTCAATGACTTGCAGAAACATCGTTGAAATATTAGTTATGTAATAAAATAAATAATTAGCTATTTACTAGATTCTATTAAACTACTACGTATAACATAAAATAATTAATTATGTTCACCCCGAAGGTCCATTTTAAATATTGGTGAAACTTTTTTTTAATATTATTCTTTCGAAGATTAGCTCTGACATTAAAACCTAATAAACACCTCATTATAATATTAATAAAGATAATTAAGTACTCAATATTCAAGGAATAATTCATAGCTTACCTTAATTATATCAAAAGTTATCCCGTGCTCCTAAATATTTCAAAGTAATTTTCATACCAAATATTTGGCTATCGGACTCATTTTTCACCTCGTTTCTTACAAAAGTAAACAATTGTTGCCTGAATTACCCAATTAACGCGTTTCGTTGAAGAAAAGGCGATAAACATATTTTATGCAAAGCTGAAAACCCAATTACCTAATCTAAAAGGCTTTAAAGAGCGCAGCGAGCGGAAGTGAGGTGAACACGAAACACTTACACAATGATATTTTATACTATAGATATTTAACTTCCTTAGGTTACTAAAAAAAAAGAAAAAGTTTTCTATTTAATCCTCTTTAAGATATTTAATTGTCGCCTCATTCTTACTCTAAATAAAAAAAGATTCCAATTGAAATATTTTAGTATCTTTACGTCGAACGCACTTTATGTAATAGTAATAAATAACATTGATACACATACATCGTACAGTTTTTTGTTACTGTGTGGTGTACGCCACGTAATGAAAATGTAGTATTTATCAAAAGACAGTCGCTTCGGGGTTCGGGAAATAGGGAAAACGACCTTGAACTCGTAGTCAACGTTTCATTACACGAATGCCCAATAAAATGAGTCTCTCGACAAACTTATGCCCTTAGGAACCCGAGCTTATTCTGTAAATGAAACTGTCTACTATATCTGTATTTGTCTGGCTCCGCTTATGTAGGCTAATCGTGAAAGCCTCGCTTTTATTCTATGCTTTCTTTTCATTTTGCAAAAACTTTCCAGTATTCAACTCGGACATTTTGCTTATTTGTCACTTTTCTGAGCTGGATATTACTCGTATCTAAATAAAGTAAGATTTACAAGACGGTTTTAACTATTTATTAATATGTAGTTACTTAACTTTATAGAGATAATAATATGCGTAAGATATTTGTGTCCTAATTTAGATCAAAAATGTTTTTATAATTGTTCAGAAATGAAATATTAAAATTAATTAATAATATTAATAAGAAAAAAAACTAAAACTTTTTTTAAATTAACGAAATAGGTACTCGTAGAGGAATTCCTTGCAAGTATGATTAAGTTGATATAGTTATGTGAGTGGCCGTGAAACGAGGTCAAAATGGAATTGGTAGGAGCGTCGCATTGCGCTCGATGCGCCACCTACCGCTTGCAGCACGACTCATCTCTAATCAGGAGCTGCACTATTGCCTCCAGTTTACGTGCTACATACAAATGCCAAATAAATCCTGCTTCCTGTTTAATCTTCTCCAAATTATACGGTAGTTTCAGGACATTTCAATGTAGAATTAAATGAAAAAACGATGGTATTATAATTTAGTTTAATCTGCAAAGCAACATAATATCGATACAATCTAACAAGCTCTCTAGTTGATTAATGGATATGTAATAAACAAGAAAATCGTGTAGGAGTGATTTTTTTTCCGGATTCCAAAAAGAATTCATGTAAAGTCTATAACAAGCATAAAGTAAAGTTACTCTAGTATTTTTCCTAACGTGAGAACCTTGCTGAAATTGCCCCACTTCTAGACAATATAGTTACGAACTTTTTTCAGTACAGTAGGTATACCTGAAGCCCGGAATTAATTGCATTACACAGTAACTACTTTGATTAGGCAATAAATTGTAATCAACTTGTTTGTTTAATGTTGTGGTATAGCAATTACATAGAAAACGTTAAGTGTCGTGACAATTTGTAAATGTCAGGTTCGAAGCAATTTTGGCTAATTGGAGGAATAATATTGACGCTCCCTCAGCGGTAGTCGTTACCCTGTGACTAATATACGTAATATAGCACGCTACGCGCTACAACCGAGGAACCCTCGTCGTGAAAGATGTAGCAAGTTACCCAACACGCATTACTACTTACTGTTAATAAATAAACACTTCAGCCGCCACACTCACCTACGCACTAGGATTCCATGTGCCGCAGTTGCAAAACGACGTAAATACATTAAAAACATACACCATATGAGCATAAATAAGTCTGCGCCAGTTGAGAATCAAATCCGGGACCCAAGCTTCGGGCGGACGGTACCAACTCGACTACGGCGATCCTTGTTAACTATAATACAATCATTCATATCAAACAAAGGTTTTGTACAAAGTATTTTATAAAGACTTGTCATCCCGTCCAGAGAACTGAAGAAACACATCCCACCTCATTGTACCTAATTCTTAAAAATACGTAACTTTTTAAAAACGCACACGCATTTAAAAACGCACGAGTATGTTATTAAAAGTCTTTAGGAAGGGTCAATTAACCAATCGTTCAAGCAAAATAAAGGGCAAAAGTCTAGCTAAGCAAACAAATTTGCTAACTGTTATGTTGTTACCTATACTTCAATGGTGAAACCCCACATTTAGCGTGTTGTCGAGCACATAACATTATTATTCTGGAAATAGAAATTCAAATCAGTGTACCGTCAGCTAACCGGCTATTTTACAATTTTTCATGGAAATCGAACGGAAAATACTGCCTAATGCGCAACTTAATATTAATGTTTTATTCATCTACAGGTTCCCCGAACTAATCAGTGTCAATGCCAAGGCCTGAATAAAAATGTGTCTGGAAAATTTGCCTGTATTCATTTGAATATCAATTTTATCCCTAAGCGCCTCTATTTTTTTCCGTTTGCCAATATTTAGCATGACAAAATATTATATGACAAAAACATGTTGGTTAGTTACCATTTATATACAACTGTTGTACATAATATTTCAACAAACAGTCCATTATTACAAGGTTGGTATAAGTTTACTTTGCAATAATTCGCGAGCAAAATGTATATGATGGTATATATCATAATTATTATATCTTAATACATCGTAGCACCTGTAGAGACTTAAACATGCACTTACAATACATAGAATACCATCATGCGAGTACGCATGATACCATGGAACATGGAGTACCATGTTTTAGATTGTAGCATAATAGAACAAATTAATTTCATGATTGTTTTTATTATAAGCTACGGTGAATAGCTAATGAAGGGAAATTAATTACAATAATAGAATCACTCACACTCAAATAGATACTTAAGAGAAGTTTTCGGTTTGAATATTGAGTAACTGATAATCACGTTGCTTAGACCTGAGCTTTTAACTTATGTGATACAGCCTACTACACTTGTAAATAATTACTATTCTCATTACAAGAACATTTCCACCCCTGCATCAACTATTAATGGAAAAATATCATGTTGCCGGCTGGTTGTTGATCGATGGCCTGTATAAGTGAATGCGTGACCCGAAAATAGCGAAACATTTGAACCGTAACTTCTGACGTACAACAGTAAAACTTCCGTTCTCCGAAACTGGGTTATGGAGTCGTAAATAAATTATAAGACGTTACCCCTATGTGTCGGTCATTACGTATGGTGTGAATTAAGGCTTGACTACATCCTTAATCGTATATTGTATGCTACATCCAGTCTTTTCACAAGTTTCTATTATAGTAATTTATCAAAATAATCACAATTCATTCAGTAGAGGACACCTTGTTGTGTAACGAAGTACCATAATATAATTCTAAGACATATTTCGTAGTACTAATCATTGACATAACATGGCCTTTCGTCTCTTTAATAGTTCATATTGAATTATGCAAGGGTTTTCTACCATGGTCTTAGAACATAGCAATCTTCCATACTAAATCTAGAACGATAAAATTTTTGGTACAACAGTCTATCTACAACAATCTATCATTACTTGAACACTTCAAAATAGTCAGCTTTACTCAACAAAATCTCTACATTCTCAAGAAAATATTCTTGTACCTACAGCATTCTAACACCTAGCCAATAGTACTTAGTTTAAATTTAAAATGATAGTGCCAACGAGCAGTGACATTGTAAGGTTTCTCATTCAAGTTGTAAGCCGTCGAAGACTTGGACATTGATTGACCAATAAGCCAGTGAAGGAATGGCTTTAAAACAGGATTATTATAACGCATTACGCACCCTGCGTTCGTATAAAACTTTAAAATTATTAACTTCATTGATTCCATGTAACTTCGAGCGTTTATATTGTTAAGACTGAGTACATTGTGATTACCTTTTTAACCGATTTCAAAAAAGAAAGAGGTTATCAATTCTACCTGTATGTATGTAATATTATTGAAACTGCGAAATTTTTACACAGGATTATCTAGAAGAGCTTTCTAAACAAATATACAAATTTTCATAGATGTATGTATGTATGTATGTATGTGGGTATGTTTGTTTGTTTGTCCAAGCGTAGCTCCTAAACTAATTATCGGATTTTAACCATTCTTTTTTTATTCGACTAAACTTACTCCAAATTAGGGAACAGTATAAATTTTATCCAAATCGGTTCAGTGGTTTTTGAGATATGGAGTAAAACGTGTGACGGCATAGCCTAATATTCCGAGCTACAGGTATGGTGTCAAAGAGAAAATGTCTTAAAACCCTGGTCAAATTGCAGTGCGCATGAAAAAATTTCGAATTTCCAAAAAAAAAAAACTCATACGGACTAAAAATGGTCCAAGTTATACGAGAGTTAGCGTGTTATCCAAGGGATAACTGCTCTAAACCTTAGTCAAATTTTAGGTAGCATAGGTATAATTAATCAAAAGAGCCATAAATTAGTCTTTTTTTTAGAAATAAAAAGTGTAAACTAAAAAGTAGGAAATAAAATTATAATTTAAAAAAATTAAACCAATTTCAAAAAAGGTACAATTTCAGTTACCTTTTTTGAAATTGGTTTAATTTTTTTAATTAGACGTAATAGTGTATAGATTTCGTCGACGTTAATGCGCTTTAAACACTAAAATTATATCTGTACGAGTAGGAACGTAAAGCATTAAGTTAGCATAATGTAAAATAATAAAGTTTTGAATTTTAGACATATAAGTAAGATATATTTTGTAAAACCAATCGTAGTTTTGTCTCATATGCACGAATCTTGCTCGTCTTTATTAATATTGTTTTTAAACTAACATAATTCTATCAATTTCCAAAACCACCAAAATCAATTGGTATTGGTTCTTCAAAGCTGACAAATAAAGTGAAACATTTAAATTTTTTTACATTTTAAGCGCTCTAGTTCTCTAATATTTCATTTCTAAGATTTTGTAACAATAATTAAATAATTTAAACATATAGTTCAGTACTCTAAGATATTAAATTACGCCCTGTCAGGATTTATAAAATAAAGGGCTCACTTTATTTTGTTTTATAATAATTCCTCAAGACCAAGGTTGTTATAAACGGACAATACCGTCTGGAGTCTTTGCAACGCCGAATATCAATTTAAAAGCATTTTATGAAAGGGGATAGAATAATGGGGCAGTTTATCAAACTTAGGGGAAAGAAAAAATTTAGGGTGCACCGTGCAATTTCACTTCTCCTTTCTTAATAAATATAGACTACGTACTCCACGATCTTTGTAATAGACTTAAGCTCTAAAATAAATACTACTAAGTAGGATGAATTTACAACATTTGTAATCTAAACAAAGATCAAAATTTTAAACATGTAGTTACGTGCTTGTATTTTTCTTTAAAATGTACCAAAGTGAAACCTTTCACATGTTAACACATAGATTTTCAAGACACGTTCTGATTGTTAAGGTAAAAATTGTAGTATTTATCGGTGCTCCCTCCAAATATTACAAGAATCCTAGACGTGAGTCGGTCGCGAGGGTGGGCGACATGCAACGCCGATACAACCTTATTATTTCAATACCGTACAGTCGGACGCTGAACCCAAAAATTTGTTTTCTTAGCTCAGTTTACACATTGTTTTCAACACTCGTCATATCTTATTAGAAAGGCAAACAACCCTGAGAACCCTGTTGCAGAAAATGAAAATGAATTTATTATAAGAGTAGATGTACGATATACTAGCTGTTTTGTAGGATGCTTTACATTTTAACCATTTTTAGTAAGCAGTAATCGTATGTATCTTATCAATGGCCCTTATGACGCAATAACCATGCTGAACTGTTATTCAGCGGATCCATCGTTCGAATCTCAACGATGCAAAAATTTAAATGATGTAATTAGGTAATATCTGTGTTCGGTCTGGGTTCCCATTCTTTATCTTCTTGTGTTGTCCATGGCAAGTACAACTCAGAGAATCTTGTTGTAGGATAATTAAGTGGTAGACTCTACACTGTAGAGTAGTTTCTTTTCCCCGTTTCTTCTCCTTCATATTAAAGCACCTTTACGAAACGGGAGTAGATTAAAAGATGACGTGCATAAGTGTATCATTGATACCTATATGAATTAATGATTTGAATTTAGAGTTATAAGCATAATAAAGTTTTAATATTAGATATAATTACATTTTTATGTTATGTTACCACTGTTATAACCACTCAATTTAACTACAATATAGAGAGACTAAATCTATATTATGATTTAACCTTAAGGCGTTTGAAATTATCGTATGTGTGGCAGGCAAGTACAAGTATCACACCATAATATCTTATCACACAAATCTGTTTGAAGAGAATAATCCAAAAGAAGATAACGGGATCTTACGATACTGTTTGAGTACTGTAACAGGTATAAATAGCCTGTATTTGCTACTAGATTACTTTATAATAACTTAATCAATTTATCTTGAAAACCTTTTACTATTACAATAGGAAACGGGGTTTTCTATACAAATACTTAAGTGGTTAACGGTCTTGAAAGATATACATTTAAAAGGCACTGATTTTTGTACTTTTTTGCATAAATACTGCGGGTCAAATAATTAACATAGTAAGTTTATGGGCAAAGCGTATGTGAGTACTCTAAAAACCAGATCCATAGTAACATTAAATTATCAATACCTGTACAATGGGCCCAAACATCTGAATGGGTTAGGGACTTATTTTTTCCAGTCAAACATTTTCTGAGAACTCCCTATACAAACTGGCTGTCGAAGCTTGTTAAAACAAATACATGCAAACAACATGCTCGTGGTACTCTGAGGTACTCATAGGTACTCGTACTCGCTATCGATCTATTGACAGTTGACGTATTGACACGCGACACCACTCTACCACGACATTCGACACTCGACGTTGCAATGTTTTTATTTCGTTACTCTATAATGCTTGAGATGGACAACAAGTTAATCTTAGATAGAAATAGTATTTTTTATATGATTGTTATTTATTTGTATACTTTTTGAGATAGGCAGATAAAGTTTCAAGTCACTACAATTCATAAGTGTAATGTCTTATTGACTTCCCTTTAAGGAGTTTTTTTATCAATTTTAAACCCTCAAAGTAGAAAAGACCATTTTACTCTGACTTCAGTCTAAAAATAGCAAAAAATATTTTCATGCTTTACGTCACATCGAATAAAGGCGACGTTCAGAGCATTAAAACGATTAAAGGCAATAAGCTCGTCAGTTACATCAGATACAAAAGTTTTTTTATATGACAGTTGGAATCATGAAAAAGTTGGTCTCACGCGAACAATTACTGTACCGATTGTACATGCACTACCTTGCCTTATGAGGCGTTCACATCCAACTTTAAAAATAAAATATTGTTAAGTAAGTACCTAGGTATATTTCTTATTTTATGATAAAGATAGAGTGAAGATACGTCACTACAATTGATAAAATCTAGTAATGTTTATTAATAAATGAAAATTCAATGCGATAAAGTACACCAAATCCCCTCAGTATATCATAATGAATGACGTAAATATTTTTCGTCTCCCAAGCCCATGCTCATCGAGATAGGTCACGCAAGGAGCAAGCGAAAGTGTAGTCAAATAAAAATTTGAATTTCCCTAACGTTTCCTTCAGTAACTTTCCCCAAGCAGACAATATTTTCCTGATAAAACGGCTAATAGAATATAAAATTCGAATGCGACGGGCGGTAGGCGCGGCGATAAAAATTCAATGCGGCAAAACGTACTCGTAGCTTACGTAAGGCGGCGAACGTGAGCGCCTACGAAAGCTATACTTGTTAAAACTGCCTACAAATGAACTGCTGAAGAAATCCACCGTCTTACATTTATAATGACAGAGCGCCTGCTTACTCGTATTTATTGCACACTACAATCTCACAGTTTAACGAATTAAACGTTAAACTTTTAACGTATAGACGGAAAATTCTCGGCTTTCGTACCCAAGTCTAATTAAACCATTTTCAGCAAAATATGTTTCCACGACAATCTATTTACATTTAAACAATCATTATTACTTTCGAGTGTGTTTTGAAGAAATGTTTCGATGCAAGGGCAACCCACGGTGAGACGTTTTATTTTAAATTCAATAATAACAAATGGCCGTCCAGGAAAATGTATCAGCATTATATTTGGAATAAAGTGTTCTATGCACGTGTGAATCGGCTGCTCGAGCAGAAAGTCAAGGTGGGAAATTCGCCAAAGCTCAGACCGCTGCTCAACATCACCACTTGCAGGTAAAGTTTGGCACTTCGCCAACCTCCTAACACATTTTAATATTATATCGACCGTATCATGAATTTAACATTCACATTTCTTACGGTCGACACTAGAAAATAAGGTCGAAATCTGCATAGTAACCGTAAGCGTAAAAAGATCGCCTCGTGCTTCGATCATTCGTAATTCCAAAATTAAAAATGTTTATGAGTTCGAGGAATCACTCCTCATTCCTTGATCTTTTGATATTGATCATTTCAAGAGCAGCATTCCGTTTTCTTTAATAATCGCGTACTTCTATATTTATGATCGAATAACAAGATCGCGCGAAAATGTTTGCAAGATATTTGAGATTTATGATGCGACGCGCGGCCGTCTGGGTCGAGTCTGCCAAGAGACACTGCATAGAATAATAGAATAGATAGCTCATTTATAAGTGATGTAATTCTCGCGGAGTCGCTCGCTGCAGTTCGGGCGTCCCGCGATCAAGAAAAAGCTCCGTCCCGTCATAACATTCGCAATCATTCCTATTTAAAATTAGCTTCACAAATTTATCGCATCATCCGTTTTTGTTATTCTTGAACTAATAGTACACAGTAATTAACATCGCCTCAGTACGCCGTGGTTTTATTACGAATACGATCCATCTTAAAAGCGTAAATGTTTGCTCTGTGAAAGTTACGCTAATTGCATGTTATTTTTATTCTTTAATTAAAATTTCGGTGAATAAAAAGGATGATAAATGTTGATTATTATTCAATTCTGACGAAATAAAATGCACGTGGGCCAATAAGAATGTACAATTATAGAGACAAGTTCTGCATGATACTAAAGTTTTACTTAATAATAATATTCGATTATCTTATTTTATCTGTGAACTACTACTATGAATTAATAATTCATATATCTACTATATGAAAGACTGTAAGTTCCTCCATGACGACCATGTTTGGATGATACATCACACAAAAAAATGTCACTAGGGAAAATCCTATGAACGTTTATGGTGACGGGGACGGCGGGATTGGCGATAGTTTAGACAACTGTTTACAATAAGGAAAACAAGATCTATTCCATAATACTTCATTTTTTATCCTTGTCGATTTCTCCCCTACTATCTTCCTGCTAATTTAACATTTTTTTTCGTAATGACATTAATTTCGCTGTTAACATGAGAATCATCCTTCTAAAATGTAGTCTATATTAAATAAATAACTTATTGAATATCCTAATTATCTACATTAGGTCATAAAATTGCAGAAAACTAAGATGAAATACTCTTCTACTTAATTTAACTTAATAAAAAACGGTATTTATTAAAATTTTGTAGATGAAACAGAGACACTTCCCATATTATAACTTAATCAACTTTAATAGTATCAACAATATAACAACGAAGTAGCTTAAACACTCAAAAATTTCTTTAATTTTTGTAAATATATACAGAGACAGAACTCATATTGTAACTAAATAATGTTCTACAATATCAGTAATATTGCATAATCCTTAAATTTTCCAATTCCAATGCTAAGTAGATTAGTAGGAGCGCTTGTCCCAAATGTATCCGGCGGGTCGTCGGCCCATCGGTTTGACAAATGACAGCCTTTTCCTTGCCCGCTAGATGTTCTAGTTTGATACCACTGCAAATATATTGCAAATATCGATCCAGTGGTGGTTATAGTATCCATACACTACCTAATCTTTGGATCTTTGTAAGTTAATCGGTGAAGTTTTTCTACGTCAATCGAATACATAAAATATAGGTACTTATAACTGTTTGAGTTTTATGTTTTTGATAGATTTTAGCGTTAAAACTAAGCTTTAAGTAACTGGCTGTAAGTATAAATAGTGCTCAGTTATTACAATAATATACCTTTAGATGCTTTAAAGCAAATCTTAAACGAATCCATTCGAGGTATGCCCACCTCCAAAACATCATATTTGACATAACTTGATATAATAAAAATTCATGATCATATAAGTTAAAGTCGTAAAGATTTTAGATATGTTATAAATTTTTATAGATAGTTATTTTATTTTAAAAACATTTTAAGTGATCCTGAATTTTAGACCTCTGCTGTTAAGTAAGCGCGTTGATGTCTTTTGAGAGGGTCAGGATATCGTATTAATCGCGAAATTATTTACTACCCTATTTTCAACTAATTTGTCAACCAAAATTGTTATTACATTTATATAAATAACAATAATAACGTGTTTTAATTTTAAAATACAAGCTACTCCAAAATTTTCAACCAACTTAATAAATTACAGAATTAATAATATTTTTTAATTGTTTACGCATAAAATCAACACAACTATTGTACCGTGACATACAGTGTAAATTGACAGTCGTACTCAAAGACGCTTACTACAAATCTAAACTAATAAGAATCAGGCGACATTTCGATAAGATAAGCCCATTCAAAAATGTGTATCCCCACCTTAGAGCTTAAGGGACACACTTTAGGTTTGATAGTATACGGACAAGAAAACGTGCGAACATCGCTAAAAAATACAATATAAACATCTAATAAAATTTACAAGGATTGAACCAAAAAATGTAGAATTAGTTGGTTCTTCAATTAAATTCTTTTCGATTAAAATCTCATCACAAAAAAATGACAAAACTGAAAATGGTAACTAATAGAAATGCTAAAATTCGGTTTCGGTATCTCCAAATTGGAGGGTCACTAGCAGGCGGTTATTATAAAACATGTAACTTGTTATTGTAATTCCTGCCAGCCACATGTGCTCGGGCAGGTGTTACGATGCACGCTTGCACTTAATCCGACTTCCTCGCGGCATAGTGGCGTGATTATGATCAATATTTACGCAGATGTGTCATTTTAGTCGCCGCCGTATGACGTAATATCTAGCAAGGTTTGTTTAGCCGCCAGTGGTCGCGGCAAGGACGCCCTAAGGCCTCCTGTGACCCGTCTTCGACTGCATGCGGTAACAATCGACCTCCTACTACTACTACGAGTACTACCGCTACGACCGATACTCACACGACAACCTCACTTAACACTCAACAATTTTGTTACATCTTTACATTAAAATCACTTGTGGTTAATAACCTGTCCGTGTATTGAAAGTGTTCGATAAATATTGATCTTTTCATTTATCACCAAAAATTCCTATAAGTCGCTAAACTGTTACTAATTTAAAATGCAGATTTTTTGTAGTAATTTAAGTCGAACCGACCGCGGTTAGAAAATTTGCCTCGAAGCCTCCTTACGCACGGGGCGATCGCGGATACAACACGCACCACGACGTTTTCGCGTAACCGGAAAAAATATCGTAACTAAGTGGAACGAGGGGTAATTATTTTAAATAATAATTAACATCGAAACCAGCTGATCGGACTCACCCTCCCGATGACGGAACACATCTTACAGAGCTTACAAGAAACACGCACGAATGTTAAAAATCATCAAAAGTCGTTAGAAACGCGAGCGATCAGCTGATCGACGTTGGTAGTGGTGTCGAGGGGTCGGTCGGTGTATCTTTCGG